>CP139502.1:214528625-214774532 GCA_021014915.2 Artemisia tridentata subsp. tridentata | reverse complement strand
GACTACAATAGGAAAGCAAATTAAACTAACAAGAAGACACTTAAACATCTAAAGTAACATGAGCCTTCTAGATTTGCTTCCAACTTCAAAAGGTTCCTAATCATTTATTGGAGGGACTAAACATAACCATGTTTAGTTTGGGCTATTGGGTGGTGGAGGTGGTGGAAGGATGATGGGTCCCATGGGTGGTGTGAGGAGGTGTTCTAGGTATGAAAACCTAAAGCTAAGCTCATCTCTAAGGTTCATGATGAGCTCAAAGTTGTGATGGCAACAAGCACAACTTAAGGTGTGTGTGTGTGTAGGGGATAAAGGATGGGATAACCCATTAAGTGTTGAGGTGATGGTGATATGGAAGGTGATGATGTGTTGCTCCCAAATTCAAATGGAGTTATTGGTGATAAGGTGAGGGTGAGAGCTAGAGGTTGTGGTGATGGTGAAAGTGATGAGGGTGTTGTGTTAGTTCCCAATTCAAGGGAAGTTGATGGTGATGAGTTGAGTGTTAAGGCTAAAGGGTGAATGGGACTAGGTTGAGATGAGTGTGTGTTGGTTCTTGTTGTAGAGGATGAGGATGTGGGTTTGTTAGAGGTTGCCTTGGATGGAGCTTGGGGTGTAGTGAAGGAAGATGATGATTTGGTAGAGGTTATGGGTGTGTGGGTTTCATCTTCATCATCCAAGGTGAGATCAATGAAGGCAATGTCATTGGTGATAGGTTTAGTTGATGATTGAGGTGTGTCAATACTCTTGATCCATTGATCAACTAGAGTAGTTTGATTGGTTGGTTTGATGTTGAATCTAGGTTTCTTGTTCTTGTGTGAGGTGGAAGCAATGGTGGAAGACATGGTGTATGAATGGTGAGTTGTGAAGGTGTGAAGATGGCAATGCATAATGTTAGCTTAAATAGCCAAATCATAAGCATGCAAGGTTGAAAAGGATGTTGGATTTGGGTGCATGGGAATCAGGTTTTGTTTGCAGTTATTCAGGAAAAGAAAGTCAAAAAGTGAAAGAGAATTGTTAAATTCGTCTTCCAGAGGCACGATACCATTAAAGGTACGACGGCACCACTAAATTTAGTGGAGCCGTGGCCTATTTAATGGAGCCGTGGGCTCTTTTGACCTTCTTTCCAGGTCTGCAGGTTTTAGGCAGCCTAAATGGGGAAATTTTCTGGGGAATCCATTGGCTGCAAATCTCAAAGCCTCAAATCACTAAACACATAGAATTCCTAAAGCTAGTTTCAACTAGCAACTAACATGATCATGTGATCATCTATGTATTTAGGTAACTATTAAGCATGCATGAATTCAATCAAGTTTAACATCTAGTGCATGTAATAAAATAATAGAACATGCATGAACTAGACAAGATTGATTAACATAAAGGTTAATTAACTAAGCAAATTTACCATGTTCAAGTGTGAAATGTTAAAGGAGAACATTTCAAGCAAGTTAAAGTTTATGGACATTGCCATGACTTTATTTATAATAGCTTAATAATACTTAAGTTAATAGTACTACTTAAGCTAATCCTAACTAGTCTCGTTTCTTCCCCAACTTTTTAATCTTGTTCCCAAGTCCTTTGATCGCCTTGCCGATGGACTTGAATCCCCCGATAGTTTGCTCATGCATCTCCACTTGTCTATTGTACATTGTAGTTTGCCTTCTCATCACGTGGGATAGGTTGACCATCCCGTTTTCGAGGTCGGTTGTACGTCGAAATGATGAGGTGTCAAGGTTGTCAAAGTAGATGTCGGGAGAAGGAGAACGTGGACAAGACGTTCCTTCTTCGTTCACCTCATCATCATCCGCATGCATATGTTGAGATGATGATTCGTGACCGAAGGAAGAGGATGAGAGAGGAATGTCGGAAGTGGATTTACGACCACGCTTGGACCCTTTGTCCTTACGTTGCTTTGTGCGACGTCGTGGTCCACCAAGAGGTTTCATAACAGGATTGACTAGGACATAGTCGACACTTTGGAGATTAGGAAAATGTTCCATGACCCAATGGAAAAGACGAGTAAGCAGCATACCATATGGCATGAGCTTATCCGAACGACTGTGAATATTGGCCATCCTTTTGACCATATAGTATGCGAGGTTATATGGTTCCTCGATACTAAGACAGTAGAGCATATGGGCGAGACTCGCAGAGACGTGATCACGGTTGCCCGCAAGGCTCAACACGTTCTCACGAAGAAGGAGTTCCCAACTTCTAAGGTCGGGAAGGAGCTCTTTGAGGTAGATACGGTTTGGGTCAAGGTGGACAATTGAACCATCACGCTTTTGATACGTGTGGACGACTCGAGGTGTTTGGATGACTTGTTTGATGGACTCGAGGTCGGGAATTTCAGTGCGATAGGCACCTACTTCCTCAAGATTATAGAAGAGAGACTCAAGAGAATGGTCTTCAGTGTATGCACACTGACCATATGCAGGAACACCGAGAATTTGTCCAATCTCGGAGACAGACAGGATGATATTTTGGTTTTGAATCCAAAAATCAAGAAAGACATTACCATCATCATCAGTGAAGGTACGGACTTGACTATAAAACTCGAGAACAAAACGAGGACAGACTTGATCGTTTATTTTGTATAAACAATCGAACTCGATAGAAGGGAAACAGACACGGATGTTGTCTGTCGTGACATAGAGTGCATCGACTACACGCCCTTCGTGTATGTATCGATTTTGGACTTTTGCGAAATAAGCTCTTTGCTCATCAGGAATGTTTAGATTTTCAAGAGTATTGAGGATGTATTGTCTGGTATCTTGATAATCATTTCGAGGCATTGTTGTCTACAAAAAAAATAATTTTTGTATATGTTAGTTCGTTGCATTTTAATGATTACACTTCTAGTGTGTGTGCCTAAATGCAAACAATGTGGAGGTGCGGCAATCTCGACTCTAAAACTATCCTAATGAGATTACCCAAACGCTCCTAACTTCACTTTTGCTCAATCAAATATGTCAAACAATACATATCAATTATGTACTTCGACCCATATTTGAGAGTTCATGTATGCATGCAAAAATGTTTTTAATTTGCATCAACAATGCATGAAGAAGGTTTCATGATCCTAGACTTGTGAAGTTTTTTGAAAAATGATCGAATTAGGGTGTTTGGCAAACGCCTCAACATGGCGCCAACGAGCTTTTAGTTTGAAAAGCTTTTAATGCAAAACGTTCCTAACTCAATTTTAATCATCCTAAACATGATTCCATTACAAATAATCAATCATAATCTGAATTTAGTGATTAATTTTGGATTAGGTTTTGCAACATAAATGGGTTTTTGGAAATCCTAGGTTTAGGGAATCATGTGAATGCTACATTGTCTAATCCTAGTCTTAATTTCACAAGGGTTTAACTAATTTTGAAAATCCCCAATTCGGATTTATACTCAAGAACAAACCCTAGACTCAAATTAAATGAAATCAAGAGTGATTTACTTACAATTAGTGATGTTGTGATTAGGATTTGTTGATTCCAATGCCTCAATCTTGATTTGCAAGAGTTTAGTTGAATTAAGGTGTTATGGTTCGGTTTTGACAGCAAGCGAAAGTGTTTTTGGGTGTGTTAGGAAAGTCCGTGCAGAAGAAAGGGAAATGGGCGCGTTTTTCAGATGCACGGCTCCACGGTTCCATTAAACATTAATGGAGCCGTGGCTCTTTAATGGAGCCGTATATCTGATGGTCCAATTTTTCTTCCGTTTTGACTTTTGGCTGATTAATCTTACTTATTTAGTAAGACTTTTTGACACGAGGAAAAAGTTTATACCTAATAAACTTTTTGACGAAAGACGATTAAATGGGATGACCGGAAATGACCTTAGTGTTTCCAAGGAAATTGACTAAGTTGTCATTTGATGAGGATTTACTTCTAGTATTTCCCGTGAAATAAATAGAAGTTATGAGTTGAGTTTTGGAGGATGATTATAATATTTCCCATGAAATATTTAATTAGTCGGAATACGAGACGTGAGGAATGACTTAATATTTCCCGTGAAATATTCAAGAAGTCATGTGACGAGTTGTGAGGGAATGACTTAGAACTTCTAGAGGAATTTCTAAAAGTCATGAGATGAGTTAGATAGATGACTTAAGAAGTCATGGGTGATTCATGGAGAATGACTTCAATATTTCCCATGAAATATTTGAGGAGTCATAGAAGGGATAAAACGTACATAAGATATGACGTGAGAGATGACTTTAATATTTCCATTGAAATATCGAAACAGTCATAAGCGGGATGAGAGGAATGACTTAAGAGTCATGAGGCGATGTGAGTGAAATGACAAATGAGTCATGAAACAAGACGTGAGAAATGACGTTAATATTTCAAGTGAATTATTAAGAGGTCATGAGGAGAGAGGTGGACGATGACTTTAATAATTCGAAAGAATTATCTAAATAGTCATGAGTGGGGTGACGAGAATGTATTGGTTGGTGAATTGACAATGTTGTCATTCAAGAGACGGAGGAGATGACGTACTTCGACGAGCTTCGTTCATGAGCAAACTACAGGGTTCCCGGTCAAGTCTAATGGCATCTTGACTGCTACTCTTCATAGGGGGTTGCCTCATCTATAGTGTTTGTTGTCATGCCTTTCCGGCGCTTACGTACTCGGCTTCGGTCGTGGAGACAATAAGAGTAGTTTGTTTCTTGGGGAACCAAGATGTTTGTAAATCAACCTATGAAGGTACAAACATTACTCTTTATGTTTCAATCCACATTAACTCTCACATTATCAGAGTTGTATAGAAACATTTTCTACATCAATCTCCTCAAGATATCGTAATCTCAAGTGTGTAGTATCTTTAATGTATGGTATGATACATTAAACACTTTGATGTAAGAGGTTTTGGGACACTTCTTACAAGTGGGCACAAAGCCAACACTATTCATGATAATGGACCTACTTGTCGTTAGGTAAACTACTTTACCTATTATGCCCCTAACCTAGTTATATCCGCTCACTCACCTTCTTCGTCTCTTGTGAGTTTCATTTTTGCGGATATGGGCGTCAGTGTCAATTAAGACTATTACTTAAACTATGTATCTCATACATATAGTATACATAAGTTTATACTGATGCTTAATTTAGGCAAGATTACTTATGTGCAAGGAAGGAAACTTGATTCACTCATCAATGCTTAATTCAAACTTGTCACGCATGATCTTCAAGCGATCATCGAACATTTCTGGACAAGTTGAGTTTGACATGATGAGATGTGAATATAGTTTCTGTGTTATAGTGCCTACCATGTTAGATTCTAACTACACTATTTCATGCCAAACATTACTACTAACAAAGGGTGTTTTAAGAAAGCGTACCTGTGCCTGAGGTGTTGCTCTTAAAACTAGAGGATAAGACTACCTTTGTTGAATGTTGAGCATATAAGACACGACTTGACTTTTGCGTCACCAGACTTGTTTGATAACACATCATACTCCTTTTGTTAGACTCAGAAATTTATTTACACTCATGTTTTCCTAGCAAAACAAAAGTTCAAACATCTGGTCCCCAATATCTCATGGGTCCAAAGTTGTTAGAGTCAAACATCCTACGCATTTGTTGCGTTAGTTTAGGATGTGAGAATGGAGGACACATTTCCCATGGTAAGTAACCTTTTGGTGGACGATCATTCCAAGTTACGGGAAAGTTACTTGGATGATTTTTTCTTCTAAAGTTACCTCTCGGTAGAGGAGTTCTAGACCGAGGTTTGGCAGAGTTCACCTTTCTAGGCGGAGGAGTAGTCGACCTTGTGTCACGCTTTACAAATCCATGTTCGGGAGATGACAATGGTTTGTAAGAGCTTTTGACCTCCCCTTTACTTGGAGTAGACACACTAGAACTATTTTTAACTATGTGACTCGGTTTAGGACTTAGGCTACTTTTTAAAATTGACCCAGTTTCGTCTTCAGCACCAGACGGTACCACAGTACCACTAAATTTAGTGGTGCCGTCTGTACCTTTAGTGGTGCCGTCCCCTTCAGACTTAGATGTTTCAGGTATTACAAATTTAACTTGTTTGGTACCACTTGTAGAAGCCTGATTTGGGTCAAAACCTAAACCCGCACGGTCATGTTCACTATATCTAATGTTTTCAAGTATATCATTAAGTGTTTTAGTTCCTTCATCAAACTTAATGATTCTTAAAGCATTTTCTTTAAGTTTTTCATTTTCTACTTGAAGACTTATACATGACCCGCATCCTAAGTCTACTTCCTTGATTTTCTCAAGTCTTTTGACTTGATCTTTTAGTTCTTGGACTTGTAGTTCTAGTTCTTGTAGTTTTAACTTAAGTTTTGTGTTTCTACCTAAGATCTTAGTACTAACTACGCATAGTTTGTTGTATTCGTCATGCAATTCACTATCATCTATTGACGAATTATTATCACTATAATAAGAAGAGTCGGAATGTACCTCGTTAGAAGCTTGAGCCATTAGGTACTTTTCATCGTTAGGCTTCTTCTCTTCTTCTTCACCGCTATCACTCCAAGAACCTCCTACAAAGGCTCTTTGGTCGTTGGATTTTGGTGGCTTAGGACATTCACCTATGAAGTGATTAGGATCTCCGCATCTATAGCATTTCCTATCGCTTGTCCCTTTTCTTTCATCATGATTTCTTTGGGATGACCTCTTCTCATCGCGAGGTTGTCTAGAAAATCTACCTTTCCTCCTAAAGAACTTTCTAAAGTTCCTAACGGCTAGTGCGTACTCTTCATCTTCACTACCGGAACTCGAACATTCCTCATCACTGGACTCCTTCTTGGCTTTTAATGCTAGAGATCTAACTCTCTCGCTTTTGCCTTTGACAATGTCGAAGTCCTTCTTGATGATCATCTCGTGAACTTTCAAATTTCCTATATGTTCATCGAGTGACAATGCCGCCAAGTCCTTTGACTCTTCTATGGCGGTGACCTTTGCTCTCCATTTAGGATGTAGAGCTCTAAGAAACTTCCTAACATAGTTCTTACTAGAATAACCTTCATCAAGAGCTTTAAGACTAGTGATAATAGTATTAAATCTAGCAAAAGCATTATCTATTGACTCATCCTCCGAAATGGAGAATTGTTCATATTGTTGAACAAGAAGATCTATCTTGTTCTCTTTGACTTGGTTATTACCTTGGTGAGTGACTAACAAAGTTTTCCAAATATCTTTTGCCGTATTACACATGAAAATTCTTTCGAATTCCTTTTTAGGCAAAGCATTATAAATCATCATTTTAGCCTCATTATTTTTGGCTAATTTCCTTTTAAGTTCATCACTTTGTTTATCATAAGAAACTATTTCATCCTTTTTAGTTTCCGGATTCATTTGAATAGGTTGAAAGTCACCCTCGGTAATAACATGCCAAAGATCAATGTCTTTTGATTTCACATACGTTTCGAATCTTGTTTTCCAATAAATAAAACAATCGGTTTCGAAAAGTGGTGGTCTTTGCATAGATTGCCCTTCTAGATATTTGTCGGAATCCATTGATCGATTCAAGTTTTAAAATACAATATACTTTAAAAACTTGACTGACGTGGCTTCTGATACCAATTGTGGGAAACTAGAAGGGGGGTTGAATAGTTTACCGGTTTAAAAATCCTTTTAAAAATCTTGTTTTAAAAGTTGGTTATTGGAAACTTTGATTCGAACTCTATGTGTAATCAATCAACACCAATATGAACTACACACTAAACTAACTAATATAAACTAATGAAAGTAAAGAGTAGAGTTGGAAAGATCGAACCGAGACAGAGGATTTATAGTGGTTCGGCTACGAAGCTCTTCTTCGCCCTACTCCACTCCCCGAGTACCACACTCGAGAGTTTCAAACACTATATCAACAACCTCCCTTCAGGCGGAGAAAACCGTACACGTCGCTTATCCTATTACCGACACTAAGCTAGATGTCGAGTGCTAATCTTAGCTAGCACCAATCTACCAAGGTCCACGTGACCAAACACTCAAGCCCAATGGCTTCAAGAGATCACCAAGATCTCAACACGATCACAATGATCAACACTCACTTCACTCTACTCAACTAACACTAATCTATCGACCCTTGATCTTCTTGATCAATCACACAAGCCCAATGGCTATAAGAGATGTTCACTATCTCTATAGATCACACTTGATCTTCACTCTCACTCACAAAAGATAAGAAAGCTTGATGTATGCAAAGATACAACAAGGTTGTAACAAGTGTTACAAAAACCTAACAACTATAACTCTTGTATCTTCTTGAATACTTGAGTTCTTCTCTTGCTAATGAAGAGGGATGACAACACCTTGTATCTACTTGGATACTTGTGTTCTTCTCTTGCTAATGAAGAGGGATGACAACACCTTGTATCTACTTGGATACTTGTGTTCTTCTCTTGCTAGTGAAGAGGTATGAAGAGGATCACTTGAAGGATGATTGGATCACTCTTGAAACAAAGAAAACTAATCTAAAGAAGTGAAAGGTTTGAGAGGATTAAGCTAGGGGATTTTTCTGTGTGTGAAGGGTGCCTAAAACTGTGAAAGGGGTTGATATTTATAGGCAAGAAAAATCTGAACGTTACAGAAAAAATGGTACGGACGGCTCCATTAAATTTAACGGAACCGTGGAGCCGTCGTAGACTAGGACGCTCCAAATTTTGTCTTTTCTGGTGAAAACTTATTTGGGGAAGGTTGGAGCTGATTTTGGGGGGGAAAATAGCTGTTGTGATTTTCAAACTTATTTTTCCATTAAAACATTTCTTAATATTTCAAAAATAATTTGTCATGTGTATTTTTGAAAAAATGTTTTGTCCCATTTAAAATGTGAATTTTCAAAACATAAATTCACTTCTTTGATCACTAGTTCAAGTTGTAACTTTGTTCAAGAGTGATTTGCGTAGAAACGGGATCTTCCGATTAAAGACTTGTTTACGTTGATTTTAACGTATCGTGATTTCACATTTTCTCATCCTCAAAACGTGAAGTAATCGAAAGATATAAATAACGTTTTTAAAACATTATTTGCATGAACATGTTTACCTTTCCCATGGTGATTTTGACCCACTCTCCATTTCTGGCATGACTTTTTCCAACAGCCAACTTGTCATCTTCTGAAAGTGACATTAGTGCACTGACATGAACTTCTTCATCATCTGAGGATACAGCTTCTTCATCCCAATCAAAGGTTTCAGCAACAAGTCCTTTACATTTTTCTAGAGCTTTGAAGATTTTGATTTGAGCTGGGGTAAGGCCCTTAATCCTATGATGTTTGGGAATGTAATTGAGAGTGTCCTTGTAGTCATAGTGAGTTACGGGAGGCATGTTTGATCCTAGATACAAAAATTTCACACTTTAGTCGAAACTAATGAGAATTTTGATATAATGTTCTAGTGTGTGCCTATATGAGGACAATGTGGAGGTGCTGTTATCTCGACTCTTTTAATACATAAAAAGAAGTTCTTTAGCAATTTTGTAACAAAACGAGAGATAACCCAAACCCTCCTAATTCAATGTAGCTTCGATTGAATGTACCAAAAATACATATTAATTATGTACTTCCTTTAGCATTCAAGAGACATTATGCAAGTGATGTTTTAAACATAACGTTTTTATTTGTATGAACAATGTGAAAAATTATTTGTCCTAATTGTGAGAAGCTTTTTACAAAAATTTGGCATGGGGTTTTTAGTAAATCAAGATAATGTTTTACAAGATGCAATTCTTAAATAAGGGAAACATAATTAGTTGTGTAATTAATCAATGTACTACATGATTTCTTTAAGGTAATGCATAATCCCCAAGTTTGGTTTTGTGCATAAAATAGAAACCCTAGACTCATAATTGAGAGAAGAAAAGTAGTAAGGAAGCTTACAATGTTGATTTGAGCAGAGATTAGTTGAAGGAAATGCCTTAATTTTGAGAGTGATATGTTATGGAATGAGTTTGAGTCGTTGTGTGCTTTTAATTTATGAAAAGGAGTGTTTGTTTAAGCTATTTAAAATCTGACCCAGGAACCCACAGATTGGGTGGAACCAAATTTTTGGTTCTGTCTGTGTTGTCGAAGGGTTCCTTGGGACCAGAATTTGATTTGGTCAGTTTTGTCATTTTGGTTAAACGAAGGTTTAAGCTAAGATCAAAACTACAAATTAGGTTCCATTAGTCCTAGTCCAAGTCTAAGGAGATTGAATGGCTCTCGTTTAAGAGGTTTAGTTAGGATATCGGCAATGTTATCTTCTGAGGATACTTTCTTGATTGAGATGTTTCCTTTTTGAACATTGTCGCAAAGGAAATGATGACGGATTTCAATGTGTTTAGTTCGAGCATGTTGAACTGGATTTTTACTGAGGCCGATAGCTCCTTTGTTGTCGCAAAGGATAGAGATGTCGTTAAGTTGAATTCCGTAGTCGATAAGAGCTTGCTTAATCTACAAAGCTTGTTGACATGCTTTTCCTACAGATACGTATTCGGCTTCGGTTGTTGAGATGGCAAGAGTCGTTTGTTTCTTTGAAAGCCATGAGGTGCGACAATGTCCAACAAAAGTACAAATACTACTTTTACTTTTTCTATCAACATAGTCACCGGCATGGTCTGAGTCGACATACACTATGGTTTTAACTCCCGTTCCTTTGGGATACCATAATCCTAGGTGTGTGGTGCCTTTTATGTATCTAAAGATCCATTTTACGCCTTCAAGATGTGATGTTTTAGGATCTTCTTGAAAGCGAGCACATAGACAAAAACTAAACATAATGTCGGGTCTACTAGCTTTGAGATACAGTAGACTACCAATCATTCCTCTATATTTAGTGTTATCTATAGATTCACCTTCTTCATCCTTGGTGAGTTTGGTTTCCGAAGACATAGGTGTTTTAATGGGTTTAGAGTCATCAAGACCAAATTTATTAAGCATGTCTTTTATGTATTTGGATTGGTTAAAGAATATCCCGTCTTCTAATTGTTTGATTTGAAGTCCTAAGAAAAAGTTTAGTTCTCCCATCATACTCATCTCAAACTTGTCGTGCATGATTTTTGAGAAATCATCAGATAGCTCTTGACAAGTTGATCCGAATATGATGTCATTCACATATATTTGGACAATGATAATATGTGAATCCTTTTTCTTGGTGAAGAGAGTGTTATCTACTAAACCCATGGTGTACTTATGTTCAACTAAGAATGTTTTAAGTCGATCATACCATGCTTTTGGTGCTTGCTTAAGTTCGTATAAAGCCTTTTTAAGTTTATAGACATGATTATGTTTTTCAAAATCAGTGAAACCCGGAGGTTGTGCGACATATACTTCTTCATTTATAAATCTGTTCAAAAATGCACTTTTGACATCCATTTGAAAAAGTTTGAAATCATGTTCACATGCATATTCCAGTAAAATTCTAATAGACTCGAGCCTAGAAACCAGAGCAAAAGTTTCATCGTAGTGAATGCCTTCGTGTTGATTATAACCTTGTGCTACTAGCCTAGCTTTGTTTCTAGACACTACACCATTTTCATCCATTTTATTTTGAAAGACCCATTTTGTTCCAATTATAGTTTGACTTTTTGGTTGATGAACTAATGTCCAAACATCATTTCTAACAAATTGATTTAATTCTTCTTACATTGCTTTGACCTAAGATTCATCTTTTATAGCTTCATTTATATTTTTGGGTTCAATGGTTGATACAAAAGAAGTTACTTTAATTTTGGACTTTTGATCTTAAGGTTCTTTCATTAATTTTTCCTATGACACTATATAATGGATGACTTTTAGACTCTTTGATATTGACAATTTCTTTATTTAATAGTTCATCTTCCTTGTCATTATCTAGATTCTCTTGTTTTTCAACAATTTGAATTTCCACTAAGTCATCATCTACCAAAGGTGATGTCTTAGAGGGAGGTGGACTTTCGTCAAACGTTGCGTTTAGTGATTCCTCGACTCTTAAAGTTTTTTTGTTTAAAACAATGTAAGCCTTGCTATTTTGTGAATATCCAAGAAATACACCTTCATAAGACTTTGGGTCAAATTTGGTGAGATACTCTAGTGTGTTTAGAATAAAACATTTACTACCGAAAACTTTAAAGTATCCTAGCGTAGGCTTTTTACCTCTATATAGTTCATATGGAGTTTTGTTCAAAAATGGTCGTATTAAAACTCTATTTGAAATATAGGTGGATGTGTCAACGGCGTTACACCAAAATTTTTGTGGTATGTTTTGTTCATTAAGCATTGTTCTACTCATCTCTTGAAGAGTCCGGTTTTTACGTTCTACTACACCGTTTGACTAAGGAGTACGAGGAGCTGAAAAGTTATGTGTCATGCCATTAGCATCACAAAAAGCTTCAAATTGTATTTCATTATCAAATTCACGACCATGATCCGTTCTAATTGACACAATGCGACTTCCTAGTTGGTTTTGAATTTTCTTACTAAGAATTTCAAATTTATCAAAAGCATCGTTTTTATTTTTCAAAATTTTTGTCCAAGTGTATCTTGAATAATCATCTACTATGACCAAAGTGTAGAAGTTACCTCCATAACTTTGTATAGCGGATGGACCAAATAAATCCATATGCAAAAGTTCTAGACACCTAGATGTAGACACCATATTTTTAGCCTTATGGCTACTATGAACTTCTTTTCCAATTTTGTAACCATCACAAAAGTGTTGGTCATGTTTCAACTTGGGTAAGTTCCTAACGAGTTCTTTTGATGATAGAGATTGGATGAGTCTCATATTGGCGTGGCCTAGACGTCTATGCCAAAGAGTTGAGGTATCATCTAAAGAGGTGAGGCAAAGTTTATCTCTAGATGTTTTATCAATTTTCATAACGTATACGTTATTCTTCCTAACTCCTTTAGCTATCGTTATTCCATCTTTTAGTATTTTACTTTCATTTTCGCTAAATAGTACGTTATACTTCTTATCACATAGTTGACTAATGCTAAGAAAATTAAATCCTAGATTATCCACATGAGCAACATTTTCAATAGAGAGTGAGTCATGAGAGATTGTACCTTTTCCGATGATTTTGCTTTTCAATTTGCTACCAAAAGTGACATTACCTCTGTCATACTCTTGGTATGTTGAGAAGAGGCTTTTATCTCCCGTCATGTGTCTTGAGCATCCACTATCTTTGATCCACTCATTTGGTTCCAACCCGACTTTCAAGCATACATCGTTTGAGTCTTGAGCCATGAGAGCAATTTTTTTATTCTTTGGCTCCTCGTCATCATCTTCACTTCCACTCCAAGTACCACTTACAAAAGCCCTTTGATTCTTGTTTTTGGGTGGCTTAGGACAATCTCCTATTAGATGACTTGTATCTCCACATCTAAAACACTTTCTTTCGCCTTTTCCTTTCTTGTCATCACGATCCTTTCGAAAGGATTTCTTGTCTTCTCGAGGTTGTCTTACAAACCTTCCTCGTCTTCTAAAGAACTTTTTGAAATCTCTTACGGCCATGGCATATTCTTCATCTTCACTTCGGATGGGGTGCCCTAAGAAATTTCCTGACAAAGTTCTTGCTACAAAAAGATTCATCAAGTGCTTTAAGGGAAGTAATGATAGTATTAAACCTAGCAAATGCACTATCAATGATCTCATCTTCAGGGATAACAAATTGTTCATATTGTTGAACAAGAAGATCAATTTTGTTATCCTTGACTTGTGAGTTTCCTTGATGAGTGATTATTAAAGATTGCCAAATTTCTTTAGCAGTTTTACACATAAAGACTCTTTCATACTCCTTTTTAGGTAAAGCATTATAAAGCATCATTTTTGCTTAATTATTTTTAGCAATTAACTTCTTTTGCTCATCACTATGACGAGCAAGTGAAGTATCCTCATCCCGACCACTTTTGATATCTTTTATTATAGATTTATGATCACCTTCTATAATTATATACCATATATCTATGTCTTTTGATTTCACATAAGTTTCAAAGCGGTTTTTCCAATAGATAAAACCATTTGGTTCAAATAGTGGTGGTCTTTGCATAGATTTCCTTTCTTTGAAGTTTTCAAAATCCATGGATTGTTTCAAGTTTTAAAATACAATATATTTTAAAAATATTGAGTAACGTAGCTCTTGATACCAATTGTGGGAAACTAGAAGGGGGGGTTGAATAGTTTTACCGTTTTAAAATTAATTTATTTTGAGGACTTTATGTGAATTCAACTGATGTAAATAATAAATGACAAGTAATATGCAAGTAAAGAAAGAAATGATCAAACCACAACACGAGGGTTTATAGTGGTTCGGTCTACAAGGACTCTTTTTCCTTTCCCTACTCCACTCCCCGAGTATCCAACTCGAGAGTATCCTTCACTAATCAACAAGCTCCTTTATCCGGCGGAGAAAACCTTTACACGTCGCTTACACAATATTTCCGACACAAAGCTAGATGTCGAGTTCTTTTACAAGGGCACAACCACCCCCGTCACACTAGGTATTTTGAGGACTAAAATACTAACCGATTACTACAGAGGTTTATGATGGTTTGGTACAAACAATGATGTATGAACAATAACAATTCACACTGTGATGAACAAACAAGACTTTGCAACACACTGTTGAAGCTTGTAAGTCTTTAAATGATGCTTTGATCTTCTTGCTACAAAAGAAGCTCACTAAAATGAATATGAATGAGTTAGTTACAGAGAATGATGAATGAGAGAATGTATGTTGTTTTTATGTATGTAAGTGATAAGTAAACAACATGGTGTGGCTTGCTATTTATAGGCAACAAGTGCCAGCAAGCCACGGATCAGGCGGAACCAATAATTTGGTTCCATCCTTGTAGTATTTTGGTTCCGCTGGGACCTGACATAGGATCTTCAAAATCTTTATCAAATCTAACCAAAATATTTACCATATCAAATCTAACCAAAATATTTACCATATCTTCCAAGGATCCTATAGTGATATGCAATCTTAGATTTACTATATTAGGATGATCCATGGAATGATGTAAAAATGCATTTTCATTTTGATTAAAATGTTTAGGAAAGTAAACTTGTAAAATATATATACTAGCTAGCTAAATGATGTTGATTAAGAAGTAATTAGTTACTTAATGAGTTACAAAAAATGTTTGATTACTTATGTTATCATAAGACACATTTTTATTGATTGTAAAACATACTAATTTTACTTTGACACCTAATGTGGCAATTTATTTGTTTTTAACACCTAATGTGGCACTTTTCTTAAAATGACTAAAATGCTATATGTGAACAAACAATTTGTAACTTATGTTAAAATCTATTTGTGTTTAAGAAAGACTTGTAACTATATATACAAAAGACTTAACTAGATTTATGTTTTGCTAAAATAAAGTTTATAATTGTCGTTAACAAAATACAGCAAATATCATAAAATATAAATAACATTTTTTAGACGATATTTGTATTAACAGAGAGAAGAGTAGAAGGGATAATTGGATAAGGGTAGTTTGGGTATTCCTCACATGGCATAGAAAAGAGAGAAAGAATTTGTCATGGTATATTCCTTTGCTTGGAAAGGAAGGGTGTATGTTAGAGATAGAGAGAGGGAAGTGAGAGAGTGATTTGAATTTGAAATTCAAATGTGTGAGAGGGAAGTGAGAGAGTGAGGTTGGGTTAGGAAGGAACCATGGTTGAGTTGGATGAGAGAGTGTGGTTAGGTTAAAAGTATATCTAAATGAATATTCCAAACTTAGAGAAGAGGGTGAGATGCAGGGTTGAGATGAGTTTGGATGAGTTGGAAGTGATGTGATAGAAGGGAGCCTTGGTTTGAAATTCAAATTTGAATTTGAATGTTGGAGTGTGAGAGAGAATTCCTCATTTGATGAAATGAGAGTGTGAGAGAGTGAAGAGATAAGGTTGAGTTGGCATGTGTTAGAAGGATGTGATGGGGAGCCTATGTGGGAAATTCAAATTTAAATTGAGGAGAGGTAGAGAGTGAGGGAGGTTTTATGTGAGGGAGTGAGTTGTATGTGTGTAGGAGTGAGTTGTATAAGGATGAGATGTTGAAGTGATGGGGAGCCTTTGTCTTGGATTCAAAATTTGAATTTTGAATGTTGGAGAGTAGGAGGTGGTTTGTGGTTTTGAAATGAAGGGTTGGATGAAGAAGATGATGAGGTTGTGAAATCCTAGTGGTTGGATTGGAATGTATAGAAGGGAATGTTTGAAAGATTTGGTGTGGGAATGTAGGGGACAAGAAGTACATGCAAGTACAAGGAATATTAAGAGAATGTTAGGGATAAGATTTGGGAGGAATTAGAAAAGGTAGGAGGATTAGTTTGGTGAGGAGTTTAATCAAAGGATTGATTAAGGCTTAATCATTTTTTCATTAAGGAAGAAAAGAATTGACAAAGATGATTATGGGTTGAGAAAATCAAAGGTTAATTATAATCTCAAGTAACCTAACGTCGAGTATTCATAATCTCATAATACGTGAATTTCCACGACTCGACGTAATCAATAATCATGTTGATGCAAACAAGCTAAGTGCTTTGCATCATTGTAAAGCATATCCCATAACGGGAAAGGATGCATTTACGCAAAGGGACCTTTGACTTAGTTTGACCAATAAGGGAGTAAACCCGTTACGCGATTAGAGAAGACGTAAACATGGATTATGGCCATATGAATACTTTCACTTGATGTCACGCGAAATATATAAGTCCCCTAGGTTTAGAAAATCCTTGGCTAGAGGCGTTTATCAAAATACTTGAGTTGGCGTTTTGCCAAAAATAGGAGGTTGTAAATTTGGATTCCTCTAATTCTAAAACTCGTTTCGAGTGTTCCCAATGAAGCACATAACATATTCATACCTGGATTGAAAGATCCACATTTGTTGGGTAAGGGGAAAGCCGACTTTCAAATTTCGACCCGAACCTTAACAGAAGGCTGGCGCGTCAGAGCACTGGCAGCGCGCCAGGCCCAGTTATGGGTCGGGATGAATTTGGCTATCATTTATGATTTTATGTGTTTCGAAGGTTTATTTGTCATCATTAAAACATAAGGAGATCTAACAAATGTTGTCCCAACAATAACCTTCCTACTTAAGACTACCATCATCAGTTTGACCAAAAATCTTTATCAATCAAGCAAGTAGGTCGGTGTGCCTGGCCTGGGTTTCTCTCAGCGCATCCAAACTATCAAGCGCCATAACACGTGGTCCCAAAGCTTCGTTCTCCAGAATCAGCTCCCTACGCTTGAGGATCATCCTCTAGAGATGATCAATGCAGGCACGAATTAGCTTTGCAAAAAACCCTTCTTCTGTAGCCTGTTGCCCAAACCACAATCCCATACGATCATGTAAGCTTGATGAACCAGCGACCTTCATTAGTTCATTCAATATATGGGAATCTTCTCTTGAAAAATGTGTGAGGAAAAGGTTGTGGATGGGTTTATTGGTTCGCGCGCAAAAGTAAATAGCGTCTCAGGGAAGAGACGGTCAAGGGGTCTAGTAATGATTTTTTTTCACACTTGGTCCCTGAATTTGTCTAGGTTGCCGTTGTCATAATTAAAACTCCCGCCCATTAATAACTTGACTGTTCACATTTGGTCCCTGAATTTGACAACTTTATCGTTACTATTTAGTTAAGGATTAAAGTTAAGGATTAAAATACACAAAACCATTTGTAGTTTGACTAAAGTCAAACTTGCAAATCATATCCAAACACCCCCGCATAAATATTGTCTAATTCCTTTCTAGTTGAGTCTTGACTCATTTATATGTCTATTTTTTTTTGGACCACAATTTGACTCATAGATTTGCAATTTTGACTGTAAAAAGTCAAACTACAAATGGAAAATGACATTTACCATTTGACTCATGGACCACAATTTGACAAGTGGATTTGTAAATTTGACTTTAGAAAGTCAAACTGCAAATGGAAAATGGCATTTACCATTTGACTCATGGATTGCCGTTTTACTTTCTAAAGTTAAATTGGAATGCTAAATTTTTGACTCATGGATTGCAGTTTTACTTTCTAGAGTCAAATGGAAATGCTATATGGAAGTTTGACTTTCTAATGTCAAACTTGCAAATCCATAAGAAACACAGCCTTTTTCCAATGTTGGCAAAACTCCCATTTACCACAATTTGGCAACCAACATATGCACAACCTAAATTAGACATTTGCATCACCAAAATATGCACAACCAACAACATATGCAGAAGCTAAATTTAATCAAACCATATACAGAAATAACATAATACTTTATACAAAATTAATTTTCATAGGGTATTCAACCCATACATAAACTACAACCACTAAAAGAAGTCTACTAAGGCTGTGAGGGAAGCTCGGTGGAGTTTCAACAGCTTCCTAGCCAACTCCCAATTCATCTTGATATTTTCAGACTCATCATCACTTAAATCGTTGAACCTGATACAAGTTATCTTCAGCAAGGGGGAACACGCAAGTATGAACTTTATTAAAGTTAATTCATTCTCTGATCTAGGAAAAGATCGAAACACCACACTCTCAAGCTGCCCCGGCCTCATTGTGTTGCTGTCTAAATCTAATGAATAAATTTCCAAAGGTGGAACACTAAGCGCGTATGAAGCCTGCAAAATGAGATAGTATTGGGATGCACAACCATGGCAATTTAAGATGATTTTTTGATACATATGCATTCCACTTACTCTGGTTTCTAGCATTTGTAAATTTGGAGATTCACGAATCATTTGAATGATGAATGATACCATTACATTATTCCCAAAATCCACTCCGGATAGCTTAAGAGTCTTGAGGGATACAAAGGCCACAAGGACATACATCCAGGAGCTACCTTCTACCAACAACTACAAAGGTCGACTTTTCGTAAGTTTTAAAGATTACATTTCATAAGTGTTAGAGATTACTTTAACATTCTGTAATTTGAAGTGTAAAACTCAAATTGGTCTTACCTTGTAGTCCTGAAAATCCAATGTAAGGGTCTCAAGTTTTGGAAGACTTTTCAGGTGAAAGATCTTGGAATTTGTGATTGTCGTCGCATGGTTCCAAATACCGAATGACAAATATAACTTCTTCATATTCCTAAGTTTTGCAATATCCAATAGTCTCATCTCGTTTTTTGCAGCACGATTCATTTTAACACACTCAAGTAAGGGACAACGAGCAATAAACTCCCAAATTGTACCGCTTTGAAATTTGAAAGAACACAATTCTAAGCTCAATAGATTTGGAAAACTACTAAAAAAATACCAAAGTAGGAAAAGTACAATAATGAAGTTCTAGATGTTTCAACTCCATACAAGAGTAAAGTTGGGTTGGCAACGTAAGTGGTTCACCATACCAGTTTCTAATTGTGAGCTCTTCAATTCCTTCCCGAGCCAAAAACAAAAGCCAATCCTGAATCTCTTCATAATTCAAGCCTTCTTGTCTACACAACGTTTTGGGCTTTATGGAGAAGACAAACCTTCTTATGGGACCTTTCAGCTGAACTAACAGTCTAGTTACATGCCTCCTATCAAACTTATTTGTTAAATAATAAAAGAAATCCTCATCAACTATGACATCGGTGAGCAAAGTCCACTTAAACCTCCATTTTCTCGCTAAACTATCGGTCATCACAACATCTTTTATTGGAAAATGATTCATAATATTAGTGATCACGTTATCTGACATGTTGCTAATATAATCTGGCATATTAGTGATAACATTAGCTTCAAACGACATGGTATTGTTGGAATTTGAGTTGGTTTTTTGAGTTCTGGAAATGAGGGTTTGGATTTGATTTTTGATTTTCAATTGATGGTCAGGTTAAGGGTTTGTGTTATTATGGTGTGTATATGGGTTTGGTGGGTGGGTTTATTGGTTCGCGCGCAAAAATAAATAGCGTATCAGGGAAGATACGCTCAAGTTGCATAGTCAAATTCATGATAGGTCCCTAACGTTCACTATTGTAGCAACCCGTAAAATTTCCTAGTCATTAGTGAACGCTAATCTAGTATTAATCCATCATTACTATTCACTTAACCATTTTTACGAGCAAATTTGAAATTTTTGTTTATTACATTTCTATTCAAACATTGTTACGTTATTTATGATACGTTGGAACGAGCTCACACGCGGACCACGACGGATTAAACATATTCAATAATCACCAAATGGACCCTTAATTATATTTTTGGCCTGTTACTATTCATGGCCCAACATAATTTCAGCCCAATTCCATTTTCTTTCTTTTATTCCCTTCGACTCAAATCTCGTTTACTTTGCGCCTTTTAATTCTAATTTCGACATACAAGTTACACATAATTTTACGTGGTACTATTCATTAAACTCCCGAAATATAGGAATGACAAACCTCATTTTTGAATTGAACATTTTCTAAGAAAACGAGACCAAAAGCTAACTGGGTTCGAACAACTAATAAAACTTGTATTTTACTATATATATATATATATATATAATATATATATATATATATATATATATATATATATATATATATATATATATATATATAAAATACGCTACTTGCCTATATATTTTTTTACGGTATATACGAAAGATCATGCACATGCAAATTGAGATATCACAATGCAACTTATAGTATCTCATTCGAATATTATCACATGGATACTGACAACATCTTTCAACTTGCCTTAAAATAATAATTGATTAAGTGCATGCATGAAAATTCCTATATATACACACATAGTACTCTATATGTATTCAATCACACGGCCCAACATAATTCCAGTCTCGAATGTTTTTCACACACTTAAACTATCCTAAGTTCTTACTGCTAAGTACCTCCGAAGAAAACAAGAACTTTTACTAATCGATCAAGCTATCTCCCAAACATTTAAATGATGAACTCGATCCTTTCGTAGCAAATCCTAACGAGCTACGAATCCTAGTTCTTTTACACGTTAAACATCCCACCATTTCGGTGTCGTAAGCCCCCTTAAACTCTTTATATACTCATTTTGTTTATTTCGATTCACTATGCATCGTACTTCTATATATTTCGATCGTATATCACTTTTTATTACATTTATACGCTTTCTTCTTTATTTATTTTTTTCGTTATACATATTGACCTCCTTATGGATGGCTAAGAACTTGTGAATTATCTATATTTAACACTTACATAGTCGTACCTTTACCTATCGCATTCATTTTTATTTATTTCGATTGCATATCACTTTTTATTTCATTTTACGCTTTCTTATTATTTAATTTTACGTATTATACATTGACCTCCTTCATGGATGGCTAGATATACAATATACACATTCATTTTACATTTACATATTCGTTATTAGACATGTCGAACTCTATTTTATTCATCATATAACTTATATTTGCCATTTATACATTTTTTTAACATGTGTTAATCAACTAAGAAATGGCCACGTTAATTCAAAATTGTATACACACCATGTCAATTTTATTGCTCATCTTGATTGTCCATACACTCATCTAATAAGCTACATTAAAAAGCTTTTCTAATAAGCTCATGAAACACTATTTTAATCGACCAAGCTTATGGCCTTCGAAACCATTTTTTTTTTGAACTTATATACATATCGATTGGGCCTTTAAAGCCCATTAAGCCATTAATAAGCTATTTTGAATAATAAGCAGTTTTTATAAGTTGAAATAAGCTTTATAAAAATGTTGAAACTTTCAGAAATCTTTTCCCACTTTTTTGTGATTTTTGGACTAAGTTTGCAAAGTATTTCAACTTTAGGGACTAAAACTGCCAAATTTATAAAATTATGTTCAAAACTGCCAAATCAGTAACTTATGGGTATAAAAGGATAGAACAATAACTAGAAGTCATAAAATGTAACATTTGACCCTTTTTGGACTAAAAATGTAACCGAGGACTAACGGTGCAAAACTTACACCGTTAGCGTAAAAAGTGTAAATTATGTAAAGGACCAAGGACTGAACAGTAACATTATTTATAATCAATTCTATTTCATGTTTTACTCATTTCATATGCATTTTGTCATTCGTCTCAATATATTTATTTTTCGTTACGATTATATTTATATAACGAACTTTTAAACGAATACCTTAACGTGTTAATTCGACGACTTTCGAGGAAACGATAATTGTGAAATCAAAGACATAAAAACAAGATAATATTACATATAATATTATTTTTGAACTTTAAGCATTTTAAGCATATCATTCATTCACATCACGATCCGATTCGTTATCCGATATTCTTTCACGATCACTATTCACATCTAGTCAAACTTAAACCATCGAAATCTCAGACTTCCTTATTATTAAGGTCGTGTGTTGGAGCCGTTCCCGTGATACTTTTGGCATAAACTTTACTTTCACCTTTACAGCTAAGGTGAGTCGTAGCCCCTACTCTTTTAATATGTTTTGATTTACTCTTTGGGGGAGATACATGCTCAACTATATTTATTCACTTTTACAAGTACTCTAGAAACTTTCACGGTTCACCGTGAGTCGTAGCCCCTACTCTTTTAACGCTTGTTTTATACTCTTTGGGGGAGATACATGCTTAGAAATATTTTACTCATTTATCAATTACATGATTTGCTTTGTAATACAATTACTCAAACATTTATACTTTTATGATACTCTACGCTTTCTTGATTTCTATTGAAAACTGTAATTAGACTCGATTCAGACCTACATCAACCTGACATGGCAATGTCGGTAGACCATTAAATTGGGTGCAGTCATCAACCTGACATGGCAATGTTGGTAGACCATTAAATTGGGTGCAGTCATCAACCTGACATGGCAATGTTGGAAGTCTATTTATTTGGATGTCTCATGATAATCTTATTTTGGCAGTGGGTTGTAAACACACAGGTTGCAAGTCTTGTATGGGCGGGACTTGAGACTGAGTGGATTTACAAAGCCTTTGCGGTGGACACATTATTTATTATATTATGTTGGTAGTGGGTTGTAGACACACAGGTTTCAAGTCTTGTATGGGTGGGGCTTGGGACTGAGTGGTTACAATGCCTTTGCTAGAAAATCTTTATACAAATGCTTTACATTTTAAACTAAACTCTATGAACTCACCAACCTTTTGTTGACACTTTTTTTCATGTTTATCTCAGCTCTTAAAGCGATAGTAGATGCATGGATTCTATAGTCAAATTGCATACTTGGAGACTCATATCTTTATATTTTACCATTCAAAACATCTACATAACTTTACTTTGGAACTTATTGTCATAACTCTGATTTTAATAATTCGAATGGTAACATTTTAAAACGTCTCATTTTGAGGTCGTTTTCTATACCTTTATCTATATTATGAAGTAATACCCCCTTGACTCTACTGTTCCGCTGCGGTAATTTGGGGGTGTTACATATTGGTATGAGAGACTTGGTTATAGAGAACTAGGTTGCATTTAGGAGCCTAGACTATAACTACTATATACATTGAGACTCTCATCCCTATCGCCTTGCATACGTAGAACTTTTCCCATTTATGTGCACTCTGTTAAATGTTATAGTATCTGCACCAATAGAGAAATCTCAGCATTTAGTCGAGTCATCAAAGGTGTGGAGCTCAGTGATAACTGGCTATTTAACTTAATCTTGTGACAATTATTGTTTGATGAGACATGAGATTAAGTTAAATAAAGGTTATCACTTAGTCGCAGAGAAATTTGATGATTTTGCTCAAAAGGGGACTTCTCTTGAGGATACTTTTTAGGGAAAAATCTCAGAATTTGGTCGAGACATCAAAAGAGTGGAGCTCGGTGATAACTGGCTATTTAACTTAATCTTGTGACAGTTCTTGTTTGATGAGACATGGGATTAAGTTAAATAAAGGTTATCACTTAGCCGCAGAAATTTGATGAGTTCACTCGAGGATTTTTTGAGAGATAATCACCCTACTCTTTATGAAATGTCGAGATATGTGTGCTTGGTGATATGTACACGTGTGAAAGGAGGCAAGTATAATTATGGTGGCCAACATAATTATAAGTGCATCACGACTCATGTGGACATATGTAATCATGTGTACATTAATCGGCATTGACCCCTTTAGGATAACAACTAGTAATGGGGTTTTGTGAAAATGTTAATTAAGTTATGACTTAAACCGGTTTAGCCTAATCTCATGACAGTTCTTGTTTGATGAGTTGTGAGATTAAGTAAACATCAGTTGCCTAAAAGTCTTTTGAGGAAGATACTCGAGAATAGGAAAGTTGCTTCACCAAAACCTAGCCATAAGGGAATATGTTTTTAGTCGTGTTAGTCACAAGAACGTACCTAACTAGATAAGAACCCTATATACGTAAGTTTTTGCCTGATTACTTTAAACTGTACACATCGACTATCTATTAGCATCTTTTAAGAGATAACTCAGACTGAATCTCGGGATGAGATTCAAAAATAAGGGGTAGGTACTGTAGCAACCCGTAAAATTTCCTAGTCATTAGTGAACGCTAATCTAGTATTAATCCATCATTACTATTCACTTAACCATTTTTACGAGCAAATTTGAAATTTTTGTTTATTACATTTCTATTCAAACATTGTTACGTTATTTACGATACGTTGGAACGAGCTCACACGCGGACCACGACGTATCAAACATATTCAATAATCACCAAACGGACCCTTAATTATATTTTTGGCCTGTTACTATTCATGGCCCAACATAATTTCAGCCCAATTCCATTTTCTTTCTTTTATTCCCTTCGACTCAAATCTCGTTTACTTTGCGCCTTTTAATTCTAATTTCGACATACAAGTTACACATAATTTTACGTGGTACAAATCATTAAACTCCCGAAATATAGGAATGACAAACCTCATTTTTGAATCGAACATTTGCTGAGAAAACAAGACCAAAAGCTAAATGGGTTCGAACAACTAATACAACTTGTATTTTACTATACTATATATATACATATATATATATAAAATACTCTACTTGCCAATATATTTTTTACGGTATATACGAAAGATCATGCACATGCAAATTGAGATATCACAATGCAGCTTACAGTATCTCATTTGAATATTATCACATGGATACTGACAACATCTTTCAACTTGCCTTAAAATAATAATCGATTAAGTGCATGCATGAAAATTCCTATATATATACCCATAGTACTCTATACGTATTCAATTACACGGCTTCCATTCTCGAATGTTTTTCACACACTTAAATTATCCTAAGTTCCTACTTGTAACACCCCCAAATCTGGTTTAGCGGAAGCATACATGTTTGGGTGCTAACAAATTGGTATCACAACACAAAGTATAAAGAATGGTTTTACCTCAACCATTTAAAATAGATTTCATATTCAAAAGTGATTTGTTTACAACATTTCAAAAATAGTGCGGAAATATAAGCCCATAAAAGATTTCAAGTGGTCCCAAATATATCAGAGTCTTCTATGACCATGTCATGCCATGCCAAAAGCCTCCAGATATGAGCTGTCATCTAAAACCTGAAAATACATGCTAAAAAGTGTCAACACGAGGTTGGTGAGTTCATAGGTTTATGATAAAGCAGTAAAAATACTGTGAGTTCCATAAGAGTTTTGTGATCATTGTGTTGCTCACACTGTCCTAAAAATAGTGTTTACCTTCAAGTAAAGTTTGTGATGTGGACCAAGTGTAGGGTATGCAACCCAAAATAAAATAGTTATTACGCTAGCTCTAAGTTCATGTAACCGAAGCTATAACAGTGTGCATGCTCTAGAAGCATGTTAAATATAAAGGGCCGGCAAGTGTTTATCCCAGAAACTTGTGTTTCGACATGGTATACGTTCGTTTGCCTATCTGGTCAACCCGAACGGGGACGTTACTCCCAATAGATCTATTTATAACATTCGCGCTTCCCAGCAGGAATTGACGGTTCATGAGTTTGGGCAATTTGGGACATAATAGTGCTTAGGCTAATCCGCGTAATAGTTTGATAACAACAGTGTTGGTCCATAAAATAGTTTTGCATGTTTCTCACCCCGATTGTAAAACAAGTTCAAATATAGTGGGGTTACATATCAGTCAATCACATAATGCTTTCAAATAACCAATTAAATTCAGCTCAACAGTCAGATATTGAGTAAACAGTTTGCAGATTTCAAATAAACAATCATTGAGTTTAGTTAAAATGAGCATGTATTCTCCCCCAAGAACAGTTTAAAAAGTAGTAAAAGTAGGGGCCATGAACTCACCTTAGCCACAGCAATGCAAAGATCACAACTAACACGACTGGCATCTAGAGCATATCACAACGGTCTCAAAAACATATGGCACGAGGGTACACGGAGGTACAAGCACGGCGGTACACAACGGTCTAGGATCGGCACAACCTAATACGCATACGATTATCTCAAAACACGTCTCGCAAAAATAATAAAGTCGACAATGTGTCGTAGTTTTCGTGGATTACTCAGTTTCCAAAACATATCAAAAACTTATTTTTAACGTTTCGTGTGGTGTGGTAAGAAGACATAGACTCGACATGAAACTCACGCCGAAAAGAATAGATATCGACGCAGTCGAGAGATTACTAAGGAGAACTCAAACAAAGGAAGACAACCTAGGGGTTAACGACAATCAAACACCTCAAATCAAATGACTAGTTTGTACATTTCGGCATTTACCCCGTTATCCCAAATAGTTTGTATAAAACAATGATGTTTTATAATAAAAATGAGTTTAGTTAATAAAACTAGTTTTTCTCGAGTCATCGAGACTTGTATTAACCAAAACTGAAATTACAATATTTAACAAGTTTATGTCTCGGTATTGTTCTTGTAAATATTAGTTTTGGTTTTATTGAAGATTTTGTGTCCGTTTCGTGTTTAATATATTAAGTTCATTTCGAAGTTAATATATTATACCGTCTCGAGTCTCAAAATGTTCAATAAGTCCGCTATCTAATAGCGTAAGTCCGATAACAATTCACAATTTTCCCAAATGTTCAAGTATAATAATCAACATCCGTATTCAAATTCAAATCACGATCCCAAGTACAATCCGAAACGTACCAACGTTTCAACTTACCAAACAATTTTAAACAAACATTCTTTTTATATTTTAGACTTATGGGCTTGTGAGCCCCTTTAACCAAACCAACCTCATTGGGCTTTGGCCCATGATAAGACAATTTCAAACGCACCCTAAATGGTTAGTCGAACCAGTGATACAATTCAACATTTATTTTGACTATTTTGTTTAAATCAAAACGCTCTTATGCCGACAACACTGACACAACCATTCGTCAATGGAGAACCAAATCGAGCCACGACCCAACAGCAAATCAAATCTGAGACCAACGGCTTTCGACTTGAGAATAACACCAAACAAGATAAGCAATCTCAACCTCCTACGGGTCTTACACTTGACCCGCGACCAAGCCGAATCAAACTAACGTAATACCAATTCCAAACACAACAGTAACGCAACAAAAATAATAAGCAAATCCAAAATGAACTCAACACTTGAAAATAACAGTTCTTCCACCAAACCCGTGACTCATCGGATCCGACCCGACCCGGAAACGCAACAACTAAATCAAACACCATTTTTAGTTTTCCTTACCACACGAGACTAATTAACATGTTTTAATTCAGTTTTGTTTTATTCCCCTTTTAGATCCACGAAAACATATACACATCCGTATAATCGGTTAAATAAAATAAAAATAAAATAATAATAATAACGAAATGGTTTTTAGGTTTCGTCATACCAAGATTACCATAGAAAATTTGAAAGAGATATGAGACGAGGAGTGTTGTGGTGGCTACGAACCAGACGGACCAAAACAAACAAATACCCACGTCGTAAGCTCTAAAATGTCTTCAAATCCTTAGATCTTCAACACAAATTACGGTGGAGAAGTGGCAGGTAGCGTACGGTGGTGGCTGTTATGGTACACAGCGGCAGCAACTGGTTGATGGTGGCAGGATGGTGGCGGCTGACTGGAAAAAGGAGGAGGGAGAGGTGGTGGTGAAACGACGGCGAGGAAATGGAGTCGCCAGAATCTCACCGGAGTTCAGGTGGCGTCGTCGGAAGTTGAGAGGAGGGAGGTTAGGGTTTTTTTGTGTGGTATGTATTATAAGTGTCTTTATATAGCCAAAAGAATTGATATTACAAATCAAAACAAAATGCATGATATCATGCTAGTACAAGTTTGTTACGCTAGAAAACAAGGTGCATGTGGGTTGTATATGTGTGTCGAACGAGCAAAGAGGGAGAGCAAGAAAGAAGAAAGTTTGTTATGTGTTTGGTGATGTCAAATGTTACTCTATCTCTTCCTTTTTATACCAGAATCATCAAATGGAGTGGGGTCTAGTCATATAACAAAACAATGTTGGTTGGGGACCAAAAATAATAAGACAAATGGGTAGCTAAGGAACAAAACTCATGCTTTGTGTATGTTTGTGTGGGTTCGGTTCAAGCAAAAAGGAAAAGGAGAGAAAGAAACCAAAAGACTATGGATGAGACAAAGTTCCAATATGACAAATTACACATGGTTAGTTATGCTAAGCAACAAAAAGGCATGCATAGTGTGTGTGTGGTGAGACTTCGATTGAGTGAGACAAAGAGAGGAGACAAAAATTATTTTTGAATTTTTAGTGTTTGTATGTATAGTTGTATTAGTTGAGTAAAAGGTGTGATTAAAATGTGTGCACGCGTGACCAAAACTGCAAAATATATGCGTTTTATGCAAAATTTATAAAAATTAAGTTTATGGTGTTATAATGTACTAGTTTAATGTGAACCATGACTAGTGTAAGGTCGGAACTCGTTCGGGCTCATTTTTCATAGTTAATGCGAGATAACTTCTCGTATTCGATTCAAATAAGTTTGGAAAAGTCTGAAAGTGAAACTTAAGAAATAATAAATATAATTTATTATTTAAAAATCAGTCTGGAAAATTACGGGTGGTTACAGTCTACCCTCCTTAACGCGAAATCCGTCCCGGATTTCAGTTTATGTTATCCGTTACATTGGTGTCTCGGAAGAGATGTTGGTACTCACAACAGATTTGAGTCTCACCTGGCTGTTTAGGGGTTTATATTTGTTTGTGGGGGGTTCCCAGGTTGTCTATGATTGCTTTTTCCCATTTTTGTGAGTTGGTGAGATGCATGTTCTGATTTAGAGTGATAAGACAGCATGATGACTGGTTGTCAAGGTTTGATCCGGAGTGGTGTGTTTTTCCCTTCTCATAGGGTTGGATAGAAATCTTGTTTGAAGATTCTATTTAAGTAGGTCTTTATACGATTTTGATCAAAATAGTTTTCCAGCTAATCCACATTCCTTTGTTAGAGAATCAATAGATACGTATGGTGACACGGTTTCAAAAGATTCAAAATTTCGTAAAACGGGTTCTTAACCATGGTGTGGATGGGATGATTTCCACAAAAGTTGGCGTTTGACATTCAAAAGTTTAATAAAGTTTGATCATAAAAACTTTGCGCATCATAATGAGTGTTTTAGAAGAATATCACTACAAATTTCATAAACATAAGTATTCAATTTACTTTAACGATGCTAAAATGCTTTCCAGGTGAGTGGATAGTTCACCGAGTAATTGTAAAAGAGTTTATAAAATGACTTGTAAAACAGTCCATAAGGTACTAGGAAAACAATTTATTATTAGTAAAATAATAGCAACCGTGGTTTAGTTTGTGATATAGTACTGAGATAACAAATCGGTTTATAAAATACTGTAATTTGATTTGTAAAATAGTTTATAGAACAAGAACCATTCGTTGTTTAAAATAGTTGTAAGGTCGAAATTTTTGATTTCATAAGGTAGGAGTAAAACATTTGTAGGGTGACCGCGAGAAATCAGTTTGTATGATATTAGCGACATGGTTTATTATCTTATGAGAGGGTAGCAAAAATAGCTGATATTCCCGAGGGACGAGAGGAGGATTAGGTGATTGTCCCAAGGAACGCGGTTAAGGTTATTCCTTAGGGTCTTAAGGTTTCCGTCGGGCACAGAATCTCTGCCGAATGGGAAGTTTAGCGAGTTCAGAGTACGACTCTGATGAAGGATGTTGATTGCTATTAGCAATCGGTTGGCTGTCTCAGTGGCGTACTTAGTGTTTAACGCGGAAAGTACAACATCATTTGAGTGTAGGGTTAAGGTGGAGGTGACTGTAACGAAAACAAAACAAAGCTGAATGACAATTCCAAATTCAGGAATGAGGTTCAGATTTAAACATGGTCAAAACCAATTCTGATGCTCCAATAAGCTAAAATGGGCTTACTACGATCTCGAGGAGTTACAAATAAGCAACTCGGATTTAAACGATGCTCATCAGGTCTAGCCTGAGTCGATGCAAATTACGGGTAGACGGCAGCAACTGGGATTCCATATAAATGGCGAAGTATAGTGGTGTCGGATGTATTACGGTTTGAGGTTCAAATTCAAACATAGCCAAAACCGATTCCAAACGCTCCAATGGGCTTTTTACGATTTCGAGGAATTACAAATAAGCAACATGGGTCCAAACGGTGCCAATCGGGTCTAACTGGCCCGATGCAAATTACAGTCAGACGGCGACAAATAGAAATTCCGTATGAATGGAGGAGTATAGCGGTGCCGGTGTATTACGGTTCATAAGGTGTTGTGATGCCAGTGTGTTGTGTGTGGATGTGAATGTTCATTTTAGGCAGTGATTATGTACACACACAGAATTTTTAAAACTTTCAGGAGTCAGGTAGAAAATCAATCTGGACATAACTCCTAGTATAACTACTCTGAGTATTGCAAAATTTACCTCTGAGTCGGACATAGGTGATCAGGCTATGTCCCACTGTCCCTGGTCGAATATAGGTGATCAGTCTATATTCCACCGAGGTTCAATAAATTTTGGAATACTCAGCTCAGTTACGCCAGTAATATGTCCCTTACTTTTAAAAGTTGCTAAAAAAATTAAGGCGGATGTCCACACTCGAGGACGATTGATGAGATTGCGTAGAGAAAAGGCGTAATGCTACGACGAGTGTGATGCGTGCGTATAAGTATGTCGAAGATACTTATAGTAGATAGTAAAAGTAGATGGATATACCTATCCAATAATAGTGTGCACATCTCATCAATTATACTAGCAATAAAAATCACAAGTGAGGCATCAGCTCGGCAGGCAGGCATGTGGCGGTCATAGGGTTTTGTTTTTGTAAAAGTGGTTATAGTCTAGGTTTGAAAATATACCCAGTTCTCTATAACCTAGGCTCTGATGCCAATCTGTAACACCCCCAAATCTGGTTTAGCGGAAGCATACATGTTTGGGTGCAACCAAATTGGTATCACAACACAAAGTATAAAGAATGGTTTTACCTCAACCATTTAAAATAGATTTCATATTCAAAAGTGATTTGTTTACAACATTTCAAAAATAGTGCGGAAATATAAGCCCATAAAAGATTTCAAGTGGTCCCAAATATATCAGAGTCTTCTATGACCATGCCATGCCATGCCAAAAGCCTCCAGATATGAGTTGTCATCTAAAACCTGAAAATACATGCTAAAAAGTGTCAACACGAGGTTGGTGAGTTCATAGGTTTATGATAAAGCAGTAAAAATACTGTGAGTTCCATAAGAGTTTTGTGATCATTGTGTTGCTCACAATGTCCTAAAAATAGTGTTTACCTTCAAGTAAAGTTTGTGATGTGGACCAAGTGTAGGGTATGCAACCCAAAATAAAATAGTTATTACGCTAGCTCTAAGTTCATGTAACCGAAGCTATAACAGTGTGCATGCTCTAGAAGCATGTTAAATATAAAGGCCCGGCAAGTGTTTATCCCAGACACTTGTGTTTCGACATGGTATACGTTCGTTTGCCTATCTGGTCAACCCGAACGGGGACGTTACTCCCAATAGATCTATTTATAACATTCGCGCTTCCCAGCAGGAATTGACGGTTCATGAGTTTGGGCAATTTGGGACATAATAATGCTTAGGCTAATCCGCGTAATAGTTTGATAACAACAGTGTTGGTCCATAAAATAGTTTTGCATGTTTCTCACCCCGATTGTAAAACAAGTTCAAATATAGTGGGGTTACATATCAGTCAATCACATAATGCTTTCAAATAACCAATTAAATTCAGCTCAACAGTCAGATATTGAGTAAACAGTTTGCAGATTTCAAATAAACAATCATTGAGTTTAGTTAAAATGAGCATGTATTCTCCCCCAAGAACAGTTTAAAAAGTAGTAAAAGTAGGGGCCATGAACTCACCTTAGCCACAGCAATGCAAAGATCACAACTAACACGACTGGCATCTAGAGCATATCACAACGGTCTCAAAAACATATGGCACGAGGGTACACGGAGGTACAAGCACGGCGGTACACAACGGTCTAGGATCGGCACATCCTAATACGCATACGATTATCTCAAAACACGTCTCGCAAAAATAATAAAGTCTATAAAAGACAATGTGTCGTAGTTTTCGTGGATTACTCAGTTTCCAAAACTTATCAAAAGCTTATTTTTAACGTTTCGTGTGGTGTGGTAAGAAGACATAGACTCGACATGCAACTCACGCCGAAAAGAATAGACATCGACGCAGTCGAGAGATTACTAACGAGAACTCAAACCAAGGAAGACAACCTAGGGGTTAACGACAATCAAACACCTCAAATCAAATGACTAGTTTGTACATTTCGGCATTTACCCCGTTATCCCAAATAGTTTGTATAAAACAATGATGTTTTATAATAAAAATGAGTTTAGTTAATAAAACTAGTTTTTCTCGAGTCATCGAGACTTGTATTAACCAAAACTGAAATTACAATATTTAACAAGTTTATGTCTCGGTATTGTTCTTGTAAATATTAGTTTTGGTTTTATTGAAGATTTTGTGTCCGTTTCGTGTTTAATATATTAAGTTCATTTCGAAGTTAATATATTATACCGTCTCGAGTCTCAAAATGTTCAATAAGTCCGCTATCTAATAGCGTAAGTCCGATAACAATTCACAATTTTCCCAAATGTTCAAGTATAATAATCAACATCCGTATTCAAATTCAAATCACGATCCCAAGTACAATCCGAAACGTACCAACGTTTCAACTTACCAAACAATTTTAAACAAACATTCTTTTTATATTTTAGACTTATGGGCTTGTGAGCCCCTTTAACCAAACCAACCTCATTGGGCTTTGGCCCATGATAAGACAATTTCAAACGCACCCTAAATGGTTAGTCGAACCAGTGATACAATTCAACATTTATTTTGACTATTTTGTTTAAATCAAAACGCTCTTATGCCGACAACACTGACACAACCATTCGTCAATGGAGAACCAAATCGAGCCACGACCCAACAGCAAATCAAATCTGAGACCAACGGGTTTCGACTTGAGAATAACACCAAACAAGATAAGCAATCTCAACCTCCTACGGGTCTTACACTTGACCCGCGACCAAGCCGAATCAAACTAACGTAATACCAATTCCAAACACAACAGTAACGCAACAAAAATAATAAGCAAATCCAAAATGAACTCAACACTTGAAAATAACAGTTCTTCCACCAAACCCGTGACTCATCGGATCCGACCTGACCCGGAAACGCAACAACTAAATCAAACACCATTTTTAGTTTTCCTTACCACACGAGACTAATTAACATGTTTTAATTCAGTTTTGTTTTATTCCCCTTTTAGATCCACGAAAACATATACACATCCGTATAATCGATTAAATAAAATAAAAATAAAATAATAATAATAACGAAATGGTTTTTAGGTTTCGTCATACCAAGATTACCATAGAAAATTTGAAAGAGATATGAGACGAGGAGTGTTGTGGTGGCTACGAACCAGACGGACCAAAACAAACAAATACCCACGTCGTAAGCTCTAAAATGTCTTCAAATCCTTAGATCTTCAACACAAATTACGGTGGAGAAGTGGCAGGTAGCGTACGGTGGTGGCTGTTATGGTACACAGCGGCAGCAACTGGTTGATGGTGGCAGGATGGTGGCGGCTGACTGGAAAAAGGAGGAGGGAGAGGTGGTGGTGAAACGACGGCGAGGAAATGGAGTCGCCAGAATCTCACCGGAGTTCAGGTGGCGTCGTCGGAAGTTGAGAGGAGGGAGGTTAGGGTTTTTTTGTGTGGTATGTATTATAAGTGTCTTTATATAGCCAAAAGAATTGATATTACAAATCAAAACAAAATGCATGATATCATGCTAGTACAAGTTTGTTACGCTAGAAAACAAGGTGCATGTGGGTCGTATATGTATGTCGAACGAGCAAAGAGGGAGAGCAAGAAAGAAGAAAGTTTGTTATGTGTTTTGTGATGTCAAATGTTACTCTATCTCTTCCTTTTTATACCAGAATCATCATATGGAGTGGGGTCTAGTCATATAACAAAACAATGTTGGTTGGGGACCAAAAATAATAAGACAAATGGGTAGCTAAGGAACAAAACTCATGCTTTGTGTATGTTTGTATGGGTTCGGTTCAAGCAAAAAGGAAAAGGAGAGAAAGAAACCAAAAGACTATGGATGAGACAAAGTTCCAATATGACAAATTACACATGGTTAGTTATGCTAAGCAACAAAAAGGCATGCATAGTGTGTGTGTGGTGAGACTTCGATTGAGTGAGACAAAGAGAGGAGACAAAAATTATTTTTGAATTTTTAGTGTTTGTATGTATAGTTGTATTAGTTGAGTAAAAGGTGTGATTAAAATGTGTGCACGCGTGACCAAAACTGCAAAATATATGCGTTTTATGCAAAATTTATAAAAATTAAGTTTATGGTGTTATAATGTACTAGTTTAATGTGAACCATGACTAGTGTAAGGTCGGAACTCGTTCGGGCTCATTTTTCATAGTTAATGCGAGATAACTTCTCGTATTCGATTCAAATAAGTTTGGAAAAGTCTGAAAGTGAAACTTAAGAAATAATAAATATAATTTATTATTTAAAAATCAGTCTGGAAAATTACGGGTGGTTACACTACTGCTAAGTACCTCCGAAGAAAACAAGAACTTTTACTAATCGATCAAGCTATCTCCCAAACATTTAAACGATGAACTCGATCCTTTCGTAGCAAATCCTAACAAGTTACGAATCCTAGTTCTTTTACACGTTAAACATCCCACCATTTCGGTGTCGTAAGCCCCCTTAAACTCTTTATATACTCATTTTGTTTATTTCGATTCACCATGCATCGTACTTCTATATATTTCGATCGTATATCACTTTTTATTACATTTATACGCTTTCTTCTTTATTTATTTTTTTCGTTATACATATTGACCTCCTTATGGATGGCTAAGAACTTGTGAATTATCTATATTTAACACTTACATAGTCGTACCTTTACCTATCGCATTCATTTTTATTTATTTCGATTGCATATCACTTTTTATTTCATTTTACGCTTTCTTATTATTTAATTTTACGTATTATACATTGACCTCCTTCATGGATGGCTAGATATACAATATACACATTCATTTTACATTTACATATTCGTTATTAGACATGTCGAACTCTATTTTATTCATCATATAACTTATATTTGCCATTTATACATTTTTTTAACATGTGTTAATCAACTAAGAAATGGCCACGTTAATTCAAAATTGTATACACACCATGTCAATTTTATTGCTCATCTTGATTGTCCATACACTCATCTAATAAGCTACATTAAAAAGCTTTTCTAATAAGCTCATGAAACACTATTTTAATCGACCAAGCTTATGGCCTTCGAAACCATTTTTTTTTTGAACTTATATACATATCGATTGGGCCTTTAAAGCCCATTAAGCCATTAATAAGCTATTTTGAATAATAAGCAGTTTTTATAAGTTGAAATAAGCTTTATAAAAATGTTGAAACTTTCGGAAATCTTTTCCCACTTTTTTGTGATTTTTGGACTAAGTTTGCAAAGTATTTCAACTTTAGGGACTAAAACTGCCAAATTTATAAAATTATGTTCAAAACTGCCAAATCAGTAACTTATGGGTATAAAAGGATAGAACAATAACTAGAAGTCATAAAATGTAACATTTGACCCTTTTTGGACTAAAAATATAACCGAGGACTAACGGTGCAAAACTTACACCGTTAGGGTAAAAAGTGTAAATTCTGTAAAGGACCAAGGACTGAACAGTAACATTATTTATAATCAATTCTATTTCATGTTTTACTCATTTCATATGCATTTTGTCATTCGTCTCAATATATTTATTTTTCGTTACGATTATATTTATATAACGAACTTTTAAACGAATACCTTAACGTGTTAATTCGACGACTTTCGAGGAAACGATAATTGTGAAATCAAAGACATAAAAACAAGATAATATTACATATAATATTATTTTTGAACTTTAAGCATTTTAAGCATATCATTCATTCACATCACGATCCGATTCGTTATCCGATATTCTTTCACGATCACTATTCACATCTAGTCAAACTTAAACCATCGAAATCTCAGACTTCCCTATTATTAAGGTCGTGTGTTGGAGCCGTTCCCGTGATACTTTTGGCATAAACTTTACTTTGACCTTTACAGCTAAGGTGAGTCGTAGCCCCTACTCTTTTAATATGTTTTGATTTACTCTTTGAGGGAGATACATGCTCAACTATATTTATTCACTTTTACAAGTACTCTAGAAACTTTCACGGTTCACCGTGAGTCGTAGCCCCTACTCTTTTAACGCTTGTTTTATACTCTTTGGGGGAGATACATGCTTAGAAATATTTTACTCATTTATCAATTACATGATTTGCTTTGTAATACAATTACTCAAACATTTATACTTTTATGATACTCTACGCTTTCTTGATTTCTATTGAAAACTGTAATTAGACTCGATTCAGACCTACATCAACCTGACATGGCAATGTCGGTAGACCATTAAATTGGGTGCAGTCATCAACCTGACATGGCAATGTCGGTAGACCATTAAATTGGGTGCAGTCATCAACCTGACATGGCAATGTTGGAAGTCTATTTATTTGGATGTCTCATGATAATCTTATTTTGGCAGTGGGTTGTAAACACACAGGTTGCAAGTCTTGTATTGGCGGGACTTGAGACCTATGTTGTTAATCTCGCCGAGATCTCGTCGAGATCTCGGATATCGCCCCTAGAAATAATCTCGGATCAAAATATCGCCCCCAAATCTCGGATCCGATAATATCGGCGAGATTTGCTGATATTTTCCCGATATTTTGAAATCGGCGATATTTTGAAATCGGCGATATTTTGAAATCGGCGATAATCTCGGATCCGGTGTTCTTTTGCAGCCCAATTAACATAATAGCAGCAAATCGGCCAAATTAGGCGGTCAACGCCCGCGAATGCCGGTCAAACTTCAGATCTAAGCCAATTAAAGAGAAAATAAGTGGTGGTTGTGTTTATAATGATGGTCAACGCCGGCGAATTGACGGTCAACGCCAGCGAATGGACCAGAGAGAGGGTGAAGGGGTGGCTGTGCTATTTTAAAGTGTGGCTGCTGGAACTTTGTTGTAGTGTTTTAGGGTTTAAATGGCTGTGTTATTTTAAAGTGAGGCTGGAACTTTTTTTGTTTTAGTGTTTTAGGGTTTAAAGTTTAAACTTTTTAACATTTAACCCCTCTATCTTTAACTAGTTTATATTTAGTCTCTAAATCTTATAAATTTTACTCAAAAAGTTTAAAATAAGTTTGTGTATTTAAACATTTGACCCCCTCTATCTTTGAATGGCTACTGATATATATATATATATATATATATATATATATATATATATATATATATATATATATATATATATATATCCGATATCTAAAAACCGATATCTCACCGCGAAAACCGCTATTTCAAATATCGGACCTCGATACGAGATTTTTGGCGAGATTAACAACATAGCTTGAGACTGAGTGGATTTACAAAGCCTTTGCGGTGGACACATTATTTATTATATTATGTTGGTAGTGGGTTGTAGACACACAGGTTTCAAGTCTTGTATGGGTGGGGCTTGGGACTGAGTGGTTACAATGCCTTTGCTAGAAAATCTTTATACAAATGCTTTACATTTTAAACTAAACTCTATGAACTCACCAACCTTTTGTTGACACTTTTTTTTCATGTTTATCTCAGCTCTTAAAGCGATAGTAGATGCATGGATTCTATAGTCAAATTGCATACTTGGAGACTCATATCTTTATATTTTACCATTCAAAACATCTACATAACTTTACTTTGGAACTTATTGTCATAACTCTGATTTTAATAATTCGAATGGTAACATTTTAAAACGTCTCATTTAGAGGTCATTTTCTATACCTTGATCTATATTATGAAGTAATACCCCCTTGACTCTACTGTTCCGCTGCGGTAATTTGGGGGTGTTACAACTATTGGGTTAGGTTGCATAACTAAGGTAGAGTATAAATGTGATTTTTCTATTATACCCTCGTTAATATAACTCAAAACGGACGTTGACCGAGACAAAACAGGTCAAGGGACGCATTTGGCCTTAAAAACCCAAGGTTTGGACTCACGGCGATGATTTTCTCAACTTTCGGGCCCAGGCGATGCTTTTTGGCAAGTTTAGGGACCAACAGTGTATTTTTGTCAAAATTTTGTTATGCATTATATAAATTTATACTTCATTAATATGTTGAGAACCTTGAATTTTTTTAAAATTAACTTTATATTCATAATAAATTTTCTATCAAATGATATGTTGTTTTCATTAAAAAATATATCCTCTAATAAATGTATATTTTTTCGTCTCAAAATTATAGTCCATATTTTATTTTTCGAATGTTTTAAAAAAATTATCTACTTTCCATTTTAAATAATAAAAAGAGAACTTAATGAATTCTATTCGGCTGATTGAAAATTATAATCGTTTCATTTTTAGGAAACTATGTAATTTTTATCTTCTGACAATAATTTTGAGACGGGGGAAGTATAAAATGTTTACATAAAAAAAATAGGGAGAATTTCATCTATATCCATACAAAACTTTGATATTACATCAATGTCCTTACAAATTTTCAAATTACGTCAATATCCTTTCAAAAATGATTAATACTCAAATATATCCAAATAAATAACTTAAAGTTAGCTAAATGTATTTATTACTGAAAAGTATTATACAAATAATAAATTAGAAGATCAGTTACCTTTTTACCCTTCTATCCTAAATTAAACAAATGAAAGTCATTGTACTTTAACAATTCATGTATTTCTTCATGTTCTGTTTCATTATTAAGTTTAACCACCCTCTTTAATTCTTCTCAAGGATCAATCTTGAATCTATTATCATCTTAAGGTTATTAAGCAATCTAGATATAAGTTTAATTATTGTTTTGCCATTTACAAATCAACAAACAAATTACTTCAAACAACTTACAGATACACTAATCCATGTGTCTATATCTACGAATCTTAATCTTACATACATATTAAATGATGGATCGTGTTTTAGGTTGATTATTGTGATTTAGGAGGTCGGGGATGATGGAAGTATAAGATAGCCATAGTTAGAGAGAGAGAGTAGAGAGTAAAACTAGTGTGTTTATTGATAATGAAAATGAAAGTTATACCACTAAGTCTCACCCCTCCATGGAAGTATGGAGGGGTATATATAGCCTAACACAAGCTTAACTATTACAATATTACATAACTAGTCCATGTGTTTCGGCTTAACAAGATAGCTAATGTAATCCTGTAAATGTCGTTCCATTTACGTGTTAGGAGCATTCCCAACAATCTTCCTCCAATGGGACGACATAAGGGATTACTTACAACATTTCCTACAAGTACAAAAATAAGTAAAATAAAGTCTTCATAAGCTCTTCAAATGCCGAGGATGACTGCAGTTTACGCTCTTTGTCTTCATCTTATACCTCGGCTTGAGAACGTTTCTTCACTTGTAGGCAAATGATGTAATATGCATGAGCTGGATTAACTTCCCCCCAATTCATGTTGCATGTCTTTAGCATCTTCTCCGTACACTTCTTTTTGGCTAAGTTTCTGAATCAGCTTCCCCCCAAACTGACAATCATCTTTAGCAGATTCGAAGCTTTGATGTAGTTAACATGTCTTCTAACTTTTGAAGTTTTAAGTACGCAGCGGAATTTGTAGATAACACCATAAACGACACCAAGCAAATCTGACTAGTCACATATTCACAATTATGCTCAATGCGGAAACTTCGTTCGGGGGTAACATGCAAGAAATCAGCAAGATCTTCTCAGATATGTAGATGCTTCACACCAAACAAACCACGAAAGCCGAAATAATACTTCTTCCCCCTGATTGTTGCGGTCTATCGGAATAATAATCACCTATGTATATACGAATACTCGATAATATGACCATGTGTGAGGCATCATAATGCGGTTAAAACATCATCTGTAGGTAACTTCACACAAAACAACCCGTGAAAGTTGAGACGATAACACCAAAGTAAGACGTTTGAACCACTGGCCGTCTCATTTCTTCCCCCTGATTGCAGAAACTCATAGAGAAAGAGTGTTTTCGCAAAGAAGTCGAAAAAAGTACAAAGAACATCCACTCTCTTCCCCCACGATGTCTTCGCGGAATCGGAAGCATACACACTATGTTTACGATGGAAAACGGAAGCAGCGTAACCCCATATGTCCAATTAACCGAACAAGTGTGAAGTACCATAAGTCTCTGTTAAGCTTAAAAATATCCCGTGAGAATCAGCTGCTGATAACATCTCTACTCTTTTATACTCCTCTCTTCTAACTCTTTACCGACCCCATTATCATTCTGACGGCTCTTTGTAGTAACTACTGATGGAGAAAACCCAATATGACGAACTTGAGACTGAAGTAAAATAACCCGAACTTGTGACTTAAACTTGCACTATTGTCAGACTAAGAACCAATATTGAGAATTTCAATAAAGGTAGGGAATCATATACCCATCCAACCATCCTTAATTGTATATGAACGTCTCTTGAATTATCCACAACTTTTTGTGACACTTGAGCACTACAACGTAACTCCTTTAAAGTGATAGCTATACTCTGTGAGCACAACAACGTAACTCCTTACATCAGGTATAACTAGACAACTCAAGTCTCTGACATTCGTGTTGACATAAATAAATGCCTAAAAACATTATCAATATTTATTCATATCTCTATGTTTTGATGATCACAAAATGTAAACTCATTAAAACATAAACTTATAAATTAAACAAGTATTTAGTTGTAAATATTCACTTCTACAACTAAAATCACTTAAGGTATGAATGAACTAATGCTTAATGCATTATATGATCAAAGGAACATTTTCTTAAAAACTAGATTTTTTATAAAACATCAAAAACATTTTATATATTTTTGAAAAACATTTTTGGCATTAAATAAAAATGTTTAATCTTCTATAAAAATATGAATTCAAATTTTTAACCAAAATCAGTTAAAATGTTCCAGAAAAACCTTCCTCACAAAAGGACAAAATTGGCCAACGTTCAGTAGGGGCGGCCCCCTTAATTTTACTAGGCGGCCCCCTTAATAATTAAGGGGACCGCCCCCTATTTAAGGGGACCGCCCCCGCTCCAGTAGGCTCCAGCTGTCCAGATTTTTCCATATAAATACAAGCCTTCTCCTGGATTTTTTCTCAACCCTTTTGCACTAAAACTTTCTGTTATAGATCTCATTTCATATCTTCAAAAAACCTTTGATCATGTAATCTTAAGCATTGGTTTCCAAGTGATCCAAGCTTCCACCATCCAAGTGCAAAAGAAGAATACTTCTATCAATCAAAACTAGAAGTATTACAACTTAGTAGCATCTTGTTATTCAAGTTGTTTATTTTGTATACCTTGTATATCATTCATTCATTTGTGTATAAGGTGTGGGTGAACATAAGTGACTAGATATGTATAGTGTGTAAGTAGTGAAGAAGGTGTATAAGTTGTTGTGGTGTAAAGAAGTCATGTAGAAGTTGTAAAGCCGTGGTGTAGAAGTTGTGAAGCCGTGGTGTAGAAGTCGTGAAGCCGTTGCTTAGAAGTTATGAAGTCATCATGTAGAAGTCGTGAAGCCGTTGCTTAGAAGTTATGAAGTCGTCATGTAGAAGTTGTGAAGCCATAGCTTAGAAGTTATGAAGTCCTAGTGTTGAAGTCGTGAAGCCGTAGCATAGGAGTTGTGAAGCGGTCGTGTTGAAGTTGTGAAGTCTTGGTCGTGAAGCCGTAGCTTAGAAGTTGTAAAGTCGTGGTCGTGAAGCCGTAGCTTAGAAGGTGTGAAGTCGTGGTCGTGAAGCCGTAGCTTAGAAGTTGTGAAGTCGTCGTGTAAAAGTCGTGAAGCCGTTGTGTAGAAGTCGTGAAGCCGTTGTGTTGAAGTCGTGAAGCCGTCGTGAATAAGTTGTGTACAAGTTGTGTTGTGAAGTTGTGAGATTGGTTCTAGCTACGATTAGAACTCGACATTTAGCTTTGTGTCGTTAAACTCGTGTAAGCCAAAGTCGTGTAAGGTTTTCTCCGCCATAAGGGAGCTTATTGAAGTTGTGAAGAAAACTCTCGAGCAAGGTGTGCTCGGGGAGTGGAGTAGGGCAAGGAAGGTGTCCTTGTAGCCGAACCACTATAAATCTCTCGTGTCTCGGTTAGATCTTTCCATACCTTATTTATTTCTTTACTTGCATCGTCATTACTTTCATACACATAGGCTTATATAATTGCTAGTATTAATTAGAGGTCAACTTCACATAAAGATCAATTTGAAAATCCATTCAAGAAACCAAAACTTTTACAATCAATTTAAAAAGAATACATATATAACTAATAATACGATTTAAGTTTTATTTTTCATAACAAACTTGAATCTAAGTTTTTAAAAGTAAACAAAGGTTTTATAATAAATTAAAAAGACGTAAAACTATTCAACCCCCCCTTCTAGTTTTCCACAATTGGTATCAAGAGCCACGTCAATCAAGATCTTTAAAATATACTGTATTTTAAAACTTGAATCGATCTATGGAATTCGAAAAATATCTAGAAGGGGAATCTTTGCTAAAACCACCACTATTTGAAAACTATACTTTTCTTGAATGGAAAAATAAATTTGAAACTTATGTGAAATCAATTGATCTAGATCTTTGGCATGTCATTTCGATTGGTGATTTTGAAAATCAAACAAAAACTGATTTTGAAAATCAAACAAAAACGGATTTTGAAAGACAAACAAAAATGGATTTTGAAAGTCAAATTGATTATTTGAAAACAAAGAATGAAATAAATAATAAAGCTAAAATAATTATTTATAAAACCTTGCCGAAAGTTGAATATGAATGAATATTCTTCTGTAAAACGGCAAATGATATTTGGAAAAATTTCTTAAACTTTCATCAAGAAAAATGTCAAGCCAAAGATGAGGATTTTGATCTTGTACATGAATTAGTTATCTTAAAAAATTTAATAGATAAACATTTAGATAAAATAGATACATGTGCTACTAGTTCAAATGTTGTTAATGAAGGTATTAGCGACGAAGACTACATGAATCAACTCAAAAGTGAACTCAATCCAAGATCATGGAGTGACACAGAAGAAGGAGAAGATCATCATCCGACTCACCTATCATTCACACGTCGATCATCATCTGAGACATTACGAAGAAAAGCTAGGACGTGAGGTAAGTTCTCTTTTTAAATTTCATAAGTAATTACTTCATGCATATAATCTTATTAATGCCTTAGGATACGCTTAGTCTGATAGGTTGCTTTGCCTTTACACTTTAGTTATATTCGTTCTGTGGCTTAATGAACTAGAAACTCTTTAGTTAGCCCCCCTAAGTATTAGTAAACCAAGCAATCTTCATATTTGGTACTCTTCGATAGGTAAATTTTGGAACTTAATTTCTTCTAAAAAGAGAATGACTACTGGAGAATCTATTGACTAGAAACTCAATTTGACCTAACGGTTGAATTGCTTCTATGTGAGAAGTTGGGTGTGTGTAACCCGTAAAAACGGTCGTGTTTAGCCTGAATTGAGCACCACTAGTAATAGTCTCATACTCATTCTCTAACCCGAATACATTATTCTTCCTAAATATACCTAACGATAGTTTACTGTTATGAACTTTGCTTTTCACTAAAGCTTTTCATTCCTAGATGTATGTCATCCTGCATATATAAAATTTCTAGATGTTTACTTGCTCCTATGTGATTTGACTGCATGCCTTCGTAATTATTTGTTTAGTTGAATGCATTGTCATTATAATAGCTTTTGTTTTTCTCTAACTACTCTGACATGATGTAGTTTTGTATTTAGTCATAATACATGCGTAAATGTCATAGGATATGTAGAAAGAGGTAGCATGTGACAATAGACTTGAGCATGAGATCTTTTATAAACCATTATTTTTTAAACCTATAATTAATGGGACTTATTTTTAAATTTGCAAAAAATTCACATTTTGGAAAAATAATTTTTCAAAAGATTATGACACATTTCTATTTTACATGTTTCACCATCCTACCTTTCTTCCAAACTTGTGTCCATAATTACGTGTTTATCAAAACCAAAGATTGGAAAAATATGTTTTCTTTCCTCATAAAAACATTTTGAAATAAAACCAAAACTATTTCATTAAAATATTTTTCACATCCACATAAAAACCCACTTTCAAACATTGTAAGTGAACTAAATTTGAAAATAACCATAATTTATTCACTAAGACCTCACTTGGTACAAGTCTAGAAGTCCATGCTATCACAACTCTACATTCCCATGCACATAGATATTCATTAGGATTATTTAACTAGCTTATTAATCTTCCTAAATATGATACTATGAATTACTTGGTGCTATGTAGTGTTTTCTTGTCTAACATATATATGTTACATGCTAAATGAGTTGTTTGCATGCTAGATAATAATGTCTAATGAATATGCTTAGCATACATAAGTTATTAAATCCTAAATTGCCTCAAAAGAAGTTGGACTTGCTTGAAACTAAACCCAAAAACACAACCTTTTCTACAAATTTATGCCAAAAACCCATTTCCAGTAATCTGGAAGTCAGCAGATGGGCGGCCCCCTTAAATACCCAGGCGGCCCCCTTAAAATTAAGGGGACTGGCCCCTATTTAAGGGGACCGGCCATCTGGAGTGACGGATTACTATTTTCCTTTTCAATTTCCAACCCATTTTATCCTATACTTCCCAAAATTCACAAACACATTTTGTCACAAACCACCCACCAAAATTTACCTTCCACAATCACATCATCACTACACCATAAACACCCAACTCCATCATAAATGCTCATCCATATCATCCATCCAAACATGTCATCATCTAACCATCCAAAATCCAAGCCTTCAAGAGTTGCTAAAATCTCAGTGAGGCCCATTTGGAGGAGGAAGCTTGACATTTGCCATAACCCAACAAATGATGTTGTTCAAACTCAACCAACACCTAAACCTCATCCTAATGAACCCTTTCACACACATAACCAATCATCCATATGTCCACCTTCATTCACTCATAATTACCCAAGTTCACAAATGTCTCCACCACCAAAAGTGTCACCACCACTTCCACCAAATAACAACCACTCTCCATCATCATCACCTTCCACTCAACACTTGAAGTTCATTGAAGAACTCAAGGAAGCCCATGAGCTTAATGCTCTCCTTGCTTTGCACCTTGCTCAAAGCAACTTAAACCCATCACCATCCATATCACCATCATTACCATCATCACCACATCACTTGAGTCAAATTGAGAAACATGTCAACAATTGTCCTTGTTGCATCTTTCTCCAAAAATCAAACCATCATTACCATCATCACCATCCATCACACCATCATTACCATCATCACCACATCACTCGAGTCAAATTGAGAAACATGTCAACAATAGTCCTTGTTGCATCTTTCTCCAAAATCAAACCATCACCTTAAATGAGCGTCTCACTTGGATTGAGTATCTTCTCACTAGATCTAATCCAACACCACCACTTGAACAACATCAAAACCCTCATTCAACATGGTCAAGTCCAAGCTCTCCACCTCCAATTCCTCTATCAACACTATCTCCAACATCCATACACCCAAACTTACAATCCCATTAATCCAACATTTTTTACCCCCTCTTTACCATCATCCATCCAAAATAATCCAAGTTTTCATGTCTCAAGCAAGTCCAATGGATCTCTTAGGCAATTTAAAATTTTCTACTTATTGTATGCTATAAGCAAAATATGTGTTGTATCAATAATTATGTTTTTAACATAATTATTTTCAACTAATGAATGCTTTATTTCTTGTCTTTAATATATGATTGTTGTGCTTATTTCCTGTATACTTGATATCATGATAGATATATACATGCTTGATGATTAATAACATGCTTATTCCATAATATGTTTTAAATGTATGCATGCGTATTTAACATGTTTATGCCACTATTTAATCATTCTTGATGTACATGATTCAAATGGAGCTTGCTGCAAAAACACCCTAAAAATGACCCTTTTCTGGAAAATTTTCAAATTTGGTCGCCTGGGAAAACACCAGATGGGCGGCCCCCTTAATTCCCTAGGCGGTCCCCTTAATTTTAAGGGGGCCGGCCTACAATTAAGGGGACCGGCCATCTGGGCAGTAAAATTTACTGTTTTCTTTTGCATCTTGCGACCCCTTTTATCTAGCCCAAACCTTACGTAAATCAACCATTACCTCCATCAACCACCCATTTTCATTCACCATGCTATCACCAAAATCATCTCTAAGACACCAAAACTCCATCACCACCACCTCAATGTTAATCACCAAGTGCACCAAATGCACCATCAAAAACACCCTTCACTCATGACACAACATCTTCATCCATACCTTCCACTTCATCCATCAATAACTACATCAACTCACACCTTTCATCACCACCATCAAGAGCATCAACTCCACCTCCTACTCAAGAACCTCCATTCACCCAACTTGTCATTTCCATATCACCAATAACACCTCTTGATGCTCATTTCTCATCATCACCAATACCACCACACCCACAAACGAACCATCATCTTTGGTCTTAGAGATGAGATACACTACATGTTTTCATCCCTTGAACACATGCTTAAAACCAACCTCCACCACAACCTCCATCATTTTCACCCACTACACTACCACCACCTTCATTCTCACCAAATTAAGCATATGCAATGCTTAATCAAAAATAATTTTTCAAACCATTTTGTGTGCAAGCCCCATGGAAGATCATGTACTCCTAAAATGATTATGTAGATTGCATTACTTACTAGCTAATGTAGGATTGAATATAATCTTGGATGGTTGTGTATTGATACACAACATTTTTAATGAATGTCTTTATATGCATGCTTATTTTTGCTATATATATGCTTGTGCTTCTAATATTTTTCTTGCAAGTATTCCATATATCGATTCCTTGGTACCCTCAAACGAGGGGGAGTACACATCAAGGGGGAGTTTTCGTCCCGAAAAATTTCACGTTTGAATTTTGTCGGCTTAACCTTTTTGATTCTACAAAAAGGGGGAGAAGTGAATGTAAACTCACTAAATACTTGTCCAAAAATAAACTTTTTAGTTTAATGAGTTTAGGTTTTGTAATCATCAAAAAGGGGAAGATTGTTGACATAAATAAATGCCTAAAAACATTATCAATATTTATTCATATCTCTATGTTTTGATGATCACAAAATGTAAACTCATTAAAACATAAACTTATAAATTAAACAAGTATTTAGTTGTAAATATTCACTTCTACAACTAAAATCACTTAAGGTATGAATGAACTAATGCTTAATGCATTATATGATCAAAGGAACATTTTCTTAAAAACTAGATTTTTTATAAAACATCAAAAACATTTTATATATTTTTGAAAAACATTTTTGGCATTAAATAAAAATGTTTAATCTTTTATAAAAATATGAATTCAAATTTTTAACCAAAATCAGTTAAAATGTTCCAGAAAAACCTTCCTCACAAAAGGACAAAATTGGCCAACGTTCAGTAGGGGCGGCCCCCTTAATTTTACTAGGCGGCCCCCTTAATAATTAAGGGGACCGCCCCCTATTTAAGGGGACCGCCCCCGCTCCAGTAGGCTCCAGCTGTCCAGATTTTTCCCTATAAATACAAGCCTTCTCCTGGATTTTTTCTCAACCCTTTTGCACTAAAACTTTCTGTTATAGATCTCATTTCATATCTTCAAAAAACATTTGATCATGTAATCTTAAGCATTGGTTTCCAAGTGATCCAAGCTTCCACCATCCAAGTGCAAAAGAAGAATACTTCTATCAATCAAAACTAGAAGTATTACAACTTAGTAGCATCTTGTTATTCAAGTTGTTTGTTTTGTATACCTTGTATATCATTCATTCATTTGTGTATAAGGTGTGGGTGAACATAAGTGACTAGATATGTATAATGTGTAAGTAGTGAAGAAGGTGTATAAGTTGTTGTGGTGTAAAGAAGTCATGTAGAAGTTGTAAAGCCATGGTGTAGAAGTTGTGAAGCCGTGGTGTAGAAGTCGTGAAGCCGTTGCTTAGAAGTTGTGAAGTCATCATGTAGAAGTCGTGAAGCCGTTGCTTAGAAGTTATGAAGTCGTCATGTAGAAGTTGTGAAGCCATAGCTTAGAAGTTGTGAAGTCCTAGTGTTGAAGTCGTGAAGCCGTAGCATAGGAGTTGTGAAGCGGTCGTGTTGAAGTTGTGAAGTCTTGGTCGTGAAGCCGTAGCTTAGAAGTTGTGAAGTCGTGGTCGTGAAGCCGTAGCTTAGAAGGTGTGAAGTCGTGGTCGTGAAGCCGTAGCTTAGGAGTTGTGAAGTCGTCGTGTAAAAGTCGTGAAGCCGTTGTGTAGAAGTCGTGAAGCCGTTGTGTTGAAGTCGTGAAGTCGTCGTGAATAAGTTGTGTACAAGTTGTGTTGTGAAGTTGTGAGATTGGTTCTAGCTACGATTAGAACTCGACATTTAGCTTTGTGTCGTTAAACCTGTGTAAGCCAAAGTCGTGTAAGGTTTTCTCCGCCATAAGGGAGCTTATTGAAGTTGTGAAGAAAACTCTCGAGCAAGGTGTGCTCGGGGAGTGGAGTAGGGCAAGGAAGGTGTCCTTGTAGCCGAACCACTATAAATCTCTCGTGTCTCGGTTAGATCTTTCCATACCTTATTTATTTCTTTACTTGCATCGTCATTACTTTCATACACATAGGCTTATATAATTGCTAGTATTAATTAGAGGTCAACTTCACATAAAGATCAATTTGAAAATCCATTCAAGAAACCAAAACTTTTACAATCAATTTAAAAAGAATACATATATAACTAATAATAAGATTTAAGTTTTATTTTTCATAACAAACTTGAATCTAAGTTTTTAAAAGTAAACAAAGGTTTTATAATTAATTAAAAAGACGTAAAACTATTCAACCCCCCCTTCTAGTTTTCCACATTCGTACGGATAAAAGCTCGAACAAGGATCTCGAAGAATCATGCATCCAACCAACCCCGATATCTTCAGATACTAAGTACACGCACCTGTGAAATTCCACTTCAACCTCAAATAAGTAATAACGAATTAACGCCGTAGTCACATCTTGCGGTTAAATGCCCAAAACTAGCCTTTTGGCGGTTTAAATGAACTTTGATAATCAAACGACAATTAATGATACCAAAAATTTATCTTTATGAGTGTGTTAGCCCATGAATCAAAAACTTGGACAAATTTTCGTTATCTAGATTCCACCCAGATACACCAATCACCAGCCCAAAATTTGATATAACAGTTTAAGTCCATGGCTAATTGGTCACGTTTAGGTCCAAATGTAAACAAACCCGTATCAAGCCCAATCAAATCAATTGAAGCCCGTGTCCAATACGTAAACCTGATCCAATACCACATACCCTAATTTCATGCGTTTAAAAAAAGGAGTAGTTAGGACTCACAACCCTAAATAACGTTGACCTAATCCTACGCTTCTCTCTTCATTTCAGCAGTAGCACACAACCAATTTACCCTCATGAATCTGCCGCTCCACCTATCACTAATACATTCAAACCGATCAAGTATCTTCATTAACATCTCCATCAAGTAGATTAAATCCACTCATCTCAAACCGATTACATCTGACCACAATACGCATCAAGATCCTAAGATGGGTCTCGGGTAGGTGTCTACACTATTGTTTATAATGTTTTGATTGTGTCTTAGAACGAACCAAGTCAAGAGGATAACATAATTGTTATCTTGCTTGTCTTTCGTGTCGGATATTTAATGAAGATTAGCTTCAACAAAATAAGAATCGATGAAGAGTCATTCTTTCATTTGTTTTGATTTTTAAAATTATGATGGTTCTTTGAATAACCCGAAAGATTGAACTGAGATACTATAGTGATAAATCTTTTGTTTATTTGAGTGTTGAATGAATATGAGTGTTGGTGAGTGACAATGAGGGTCTGGTAGTATCTAGCATAGGATTTGGTTTGGTAATAGTATTGTTTGTTGCAATTGTGAACTGTGTGTACATATCAATCGCATCTAGTTCATCTTGAATTAAAATTTTCAGTTTGCCTATGGACTAATGATGGGTAGAAACTGAAGTCCAAAGAGTTGTTATTTGGTTTGTGGTCTACTGGTCTTCATCTCTTCATCTTATCTTTTTCATCACAAGTTCGATAAGTTTGAGTTTGTAATTTCGACGAGTTTGACTTGGTAAGTTCGACGAGTCTAAGTAGTCCGAGATACGAAATTTTTGAAATTTCGGTGGTATTTCGATAATTTTAAATATTAATATTTAAATATTTTAATTATATATTATATACAAATATTGCAAACTTTATATATTTTAAGTCATATTAATTAAGTATATTATTGGGTCAAATTAAATAGTTTTAGTTGGGTCAAATATAAAGTCCAATAACTAAGCCCAAAAAAAACAAAACCCAAATATTTAATATACTATTAGGGTAAACTAGTACATTCTCTTTCATCAGCCGTTTTTTTCATTTTACATTCTCTTTTACCAGCCATCTTTTTCATTTTCCCTCCTTCAAAAGAGTTTTTCAGCCATCTTCACCATTTTTCATCGGAAAACACCTTCACCACGAAACTTTGGCCCAAAAAAGTAAAAAAAAATAACAAAACCGGTAAACCCCGGTAAAACCACTGAAATTTCGGTCAAAAAAGTCAAAATTTCGGTCAAATTTCGGTCAATATCGCCGAATATCTCGGTAGCGAGATTTGAAACGAAATTTGATTAGACCTCCGAAATCCGAAATTTCGGTGGTATACCACCGAAATTGATAACACAGGTAAGTTCGACGAGTCTTGAAAGTTCGACGAGTCTTGCAAGTTCGACGAGTCTTGAAAGTTCGATCAACCCTTATCGAACTTCTTTACAAGAAGTTCAATGAACCCTAAATTAGATGGATCTGCTGGAAGTTCGATGAACCCTAGGTGTCGTATTTTTCCTACCAGTTTCTGACCACTATTTTCCGACCACCATTTTTTGACCACAAAATAATCACGGGTTTTGATACAAAACAGTCATAAAAATGATATGGGTTAACTGTTAACGTGACACACAAAAGTACCACAAGAAACATATACAGATAACTAAAAATGATACTGAAAGTTGATGACTATTTGACCATTTGATACATAAAAAGCTGTGTAGAAACTGTTGTGACAAAAAAAATGTGTAAACATTGAAAACCCACTCGTATAACAGTTTTTTAAAAGTAACAACTTCGATAATTTTTGACAAGATTCGACCACAATAATCAACATATATGATAACCTTGCTCTGATGCCACTTGATGGACCGTTTTATATGTTGATTGTTGTGATTCGGGAGGTCGGGGATGATGGAAGTATAACATAGCCATAGTTAAAGAGAGAGTAGAGAGGGAAAGTAAAACTAGTGTGTTTATTGATAATGAAAATGAAAGTTACACCACTAAGTCTCACCCCTCCATGGAAGTATGGAGGGGTATATATAGCCTAACACAAGCTTAACTATTACAATATTATATAACTAGTCCATGTGTGTCGGCTTAACAAGATAGCTAATGTAATCCTGTAAATGTCGTTCCATTTACGTGTTAGGAGCATTCCCAACATTAAAGATAAAGAAATGTGTAATGGACTTTGTGTAGGGCTCTCGTTTAAAGTAATGGGTTAGTTTTTATGTCTTTCATGGGGCAACAATGTTATTGTTTTGCTTCAGATATCCATCTGCTATCGAGTCAAAAAAGCCGGTTGTGTTCAAGGAAGAAGAAGGGGCAAAAATGAAAATAAAAACTTAACCCACCTACTTGAACTAGTGTGACGTTATATACAAGGGTAAAATTGTAATTGATATGCTTTTTTAATATTTATATTTGCTTAATTAATTTAATTAAGAATATTGAGTTTTAGGATATTTGGATATTTGTGAGTATTTATAAGTTTTGAAAGGATATTGATGTAATTAGAAAATTTGAAATGATATTGGTGTAATAATATTGAGTTTTAGGATATTTGAAAGGATATTGATGTAACTAGAAAATTTGAAAATTTGAAAAGATAATGGTGTAATATTGAGTTTTTGTAAGGATATATAGTTACGGGTTTTTAAAAATTATTCAGAAAAAAACACGAAACTAGTATTTCCATCGAAGAGGTGAGATCCCTCAAAATATTGTTGAATCTAAAAAACAAATGGAAAGATCCCATCCATCCATCCACATTCAATCCAATGGCTGAGATGGAAGCCAAATATATCAAACAAGGGCATTTTAGTAATTTTATGCGTCTCAATAATAGGAAAAAACAAAGTCAATCCGTCTCATTTGTTACCCAAGTTTCTCTCTCTTCAGATCTTGTTTCTCTCAAAATTCGAATCTACTCTCAATAATACCAGAATATACGCCGGAATCAAGATGAATTCACCGGATTCATCAACAAACCCGCCGGATTCATCAACAAACCAACCGGATTCATCTAATATGGTTGAAATTGATGGTAAAATTCCTTGCGATTCTAAATTATAAGATTCTATATATTCAGTATGCTAAATCGTAAATGTAATATGGCTGAATGCGTGTTGTTGAAATTGATGGATGAAAAGTGAAAATCGCTTGGGATTCATATAAAAACCCATGGGATTCAACATGAATCCCAAAGTCATTCATAATGAAAACTGAAAAGGAAATAATTAAAAAGTGAAAAGTGAAAAGGAAATAATTGAATCGTACTTGAATGCGTGTTGTTGAAATTGATGGATGAAAAGTGAAAATCGCTTGGGATTCATATAAAATCCCATGGGATTCAACATGAATCCCAAAGTCATTCATAATGAAAACTGAAAAGGAAATAATTGAAAAGTGAAAAGTGAAAAGGAAATAATTGAATCATACTTGAATTCGATGAATCACATGGGATTTAGCATGAATCCCAAGTGATTCATAATGAATTACTTCAGATTCAGCATGAATCCTATGGGATTCAGCATGTAACCAAAGTGATTCACAATGAATTACATGGGATTCAGTGTGAATCTCATGGGATTCAGCATGAATCCCATGAGATTCTAAATGAATCACATGTGACTATTTGATGCATACATTGGGTTCATAATGAATCCCATGGGATTCTGCATGAATCCCATAAGATTCTGCATGAATCACATGCTGAATCCCAAGTGATTCAGCATGAATCCCATGGGATTCTATATGAATCACATGTGACTATTTGATGAATCCTTTGAGATTCTGTATTATGTTATCTTAATCCCTTGAGATTTTGTTTTTTATATACAGATTCTATGAAATCACCCAGACCAACTTTATATGAACACACTGAGACACCAGGCGGATCAACATATTGGGAGCCTCATGTAGAAGGGATTCCTGTACCAGTTGAGGGAAATTACTATGACACTCTAGATGAAGCTATAGAAATGTATAGTAACTACGCTGAAGCAGGAGGTTTTCAAATAAAAAAAGCAGGACAACGACTAACAAAATCTGGAATTATACAACTCAAATACATCATGTGTAACAAAGAAGGAGCTCCAAGACATATTAATATTGACACTTTGGATCATAAAGACAGTGACAAACAAAGAAGGAATACAATTCTGCATGTAACTGGTTGCAAAGCTCGAATAAGGATAGAATTGGATATCGTTTCTAGAAGGTACAAGCTAGTTCAGTTTATTGCTAAACACAACCATTTGCTTATACCAAAAGAGTACAAACATTTTACAAAAAAGCAAAGAAAAATGACACACGCAGAAAAAATGTTTATTGTCAAAGCGGCAACAAACAAAATTGGTGCAACACTGGCTCACCACTTGTTAACGAGTATGAAAGGTGGGTATGAGTATGTTCATGGGACAATTGATGATTTTAAGAATCATCAGCGGGATATTAATATGTTCGTTGGGGAAAGTGACGCACAAATGCTTATAAATAAAATGGAAAACAGAAAGATGTATGTGCAAAATTTTACATTTCAGTATAAGGTAGAAGAGAGTGAGTTAGTGGCAATGTTTTGGGCTGATGAAGTTGCAAAATGCAATTATAAGGAATTTGGAGACATAGTATCTTTTGATGCAACATTCAGGAGTAACAAGTAAGTGTTTTTTTTATATGATTTATAATGGATTCACAATGAAATCCCATGGGATTCAGCTAGAATCCCATGGGATTCATTCTGAATCATGCTGAATCACTTAGGATTCGTTCTGAATCCCATGGGATTAGTTCTGAATCCCATGGGATTCGTTCTGAATCCCATAGGATTATGTATATAATCACACGGGATTCTGCCGCTAAAGCTTATATTATTTTTAGGTACAACATGGTGTTTGTACCATTCACTGGTGTTGATAATCATAGAAAGTGTGTCACACTTGGTTCGGGAATGCTTTTAAGAGAAGACACTGAATCATACACATGGTTACTAAGGGCATTCATGACAGCTTTCGATAAAGAACCAACCATGGTGGTAACGGATCAAGATGCAGCAATGAAGAATGCCATTGAAGCCGTTTTCACTAGATCAAAACACAGACTTTGCATGTGGCATATTTACCAAAAGATTCCAGCAAAGGTAATTTATACAATCAAAATGTGTTTTATAAATCTCATGTGATTCATCTATATATAACATGTGAATGGTTTTATCTGAATCACTTGGGATTCGTTATAAATCTCATGTGATTTACATGTGTATATTGTGTTATTTATGCTGAAAATAAGCTTCTAAAACTCTATTCTATCAAAAACAGATTTGTAAAGAAATATACAAAGAAACTGATTTCATGAAGCGTTTAAATAAGATTGTTTGGAATATGTTCATGGAACCATTGGAATTTGAAGAGAAATGGGCTAAGTTGATTGAAGATTTTGGTTTGCAAAACCACAAATGGATGACCAAGATGTTTAAACTTCGAGAAATGTGGATTCCAGCTTATTTTATCGACTCGCCATTATTTGGATTGATGAGAACCACATCAAAGTCTGAGAGTGAAAACTCGTTCTTCAAAAGTTTCACAAGCCCAGGAGCAACACTAGTTAGTTTCATGATGTCCTATGAATCTGCAATGGAAAGATAACGTTATGTTCAAGAACATCTGGACTTTAAAACACTAGACGCGGCTCCAAAATGTGAAACATAATTACCGATTGAACGTCATGCAGCAAAAGTGTATACTAGAATGATATTTCTTCTTGTTCAAAAGGAAATAATTGAAGCATGCTGGACTTGTACGATACAAGATCTAAAAATGGAAGAAGGTTGTGAGATTGTCATGATTAGAGACAAAAATGCGTTGGCTTATAGAATCCTTAATAAGGAAGTTGCAAAAGAACAAGAAGAGGAAGGTGAAACAGCAACAGAAAGATTCGTAGACTATAAGGTATGTTACTTGCTGTTATAAACTACTATAATATGACACCAGATGCATCAAATAGTTACATATGATTCATTTTGAATCACTTGGGATTCATGCTAAATCCCATGGGATTCATTTTGAATCACTTGGGATTCATTATGAATCCCAAGGGATTCATGCTGAATCACATGGGGTTGAGGATGAATTTTAATTCTTTAATTCTTGTGTTTTAAAAGGTACTACGTACTATAGAAGATGGGTCGGTGGTATGTACTTGTAGACATTTTGCACGATACGGTTTTCTATGCCGACACATATTCTGTGTCTTCAAGAATCGTGATATTAACGTCATCCCAAAACAATATATTCTGAGGCGTTGGACAAGGGATATAATACCACCTGAATTGAGAAGAAAAAGAAACAGGTATGGGGAAAAAATGTAGAAGTTGAAAGACTTACAAACGAAGCAACTTGTCTGGTGGACGATTGTTTATTTCGCTTGAGCAATAATGTAGAGAAGATGGGAGCATTTGTAGAAAAGTTGAAGAGTTTGAAAACAGAAGTTGAGGCCGAGGTGCCAAAACATCCTTCAAGAAAAACATAAGATGCGATTGGAGATCATTTTGCTATTTCTAAACCCGATAACCAAACAGTTAAAAATCCAACAAAGGCAAGAAACAAAGGAAATATTACAGAAGGAGAACGAAATGAAAGGCGAAAGAGTGAAAGAGAAAAAGCACTTAAAGTTAAAAAGAAACAAATGAAGCCTTGTGGTCATTGTGGAGAGAAGACCAACTTGCATACAAAAACAACTTGTCCAAAGAACCCAAAGGCAAGGCAAAAAGCGATACAAATTGATGAACAAACATAAGTTACTTTTATTCTAGATTTTTGTTAGTTATTTTTCTTCTTAACTTAAATATTTAGATGATTTGCAAGAATATATATTGTTTACTGTTATTCATGTTTCTTACTTATATTCTGTATGAATTACAAGTGAGTCATCTGAGATCCCATATGATTCTGAATGAATCACTTAGGATTCTTACTTGCCAAAAATAACAAATACCAGCAATAAGGATGAATCCCATAGGATTAAGGATAAATCCATTGGGATTCTGAATAAATTCACAAATATGTTTGTTACTTATATTAGGTATGAATTACAAGTGAATCATCTGAGAATCCCATATCATTCTGAATGAATCACTTAGGATTCTTACTTGTCAAAAATATCAAATACCAGCAACAAAGGATGAATCCCATGGGATTCTGAATAAAAAGACATACTGATGACATACTGATGAAACTACTGAACAATCTAGCATAATGACTAACGGAAAAATTGTTTTACCATTCACATGTTTCCAACTGATCTAGCGTAATGACTAACTGAACAATTGTTTTACCATTCACAGTTCTACCATTCAATGTTCTAGCATAATGCTTAGCTGCACTCACGTGCATCCCTATTCCTAACTGATTCAGAAATTATTGACACCTTTTCAGAAGGAGGAAGTTTATCGAACTCCTTTGCTAGTTCAAACATTTTACCTACATGCACATTAATCTCATGCAACAAAATCTTCGTTGCATACTTGAATCTGAGTCGCCTAAGCATGTCTGACTGCTCTGTAGACTCTGCAACCAGTCCACAATCCCATTTTGTTGCTGCTTCACCAGTGTAGCTTTCCATATGCAACATAGTGAATATGCCGCAATCTCGGAAATTTTTCTTTGTTCTCCATTTCAGCTTTGGGATTCTTGGCTTTACTTTAGAAATGGAAGAATGCCTTGGGTGACGATAAATCTTGAGATGACGAGAAAACAACTTTTTCTACAAAATCATTAAAAAAAAGAGAGCATAATTTACAATAATTCTGGGGAAAATGTCAATTGTGATTCTGTATGAATCCCATGAGATTCACATGGAATTCAGCTAGAATCACATGGGATTATGCATGAATCCCATGGGATTATGCATGAATCCCATGGGATTCATCTGAATGAATTCCATGGGATTCATCTCAATGAATTACTTTAGAACAAAAAACTAAACTACTTACAAGTAGTTCACAAGTATCTTCATACTTTTCAGCATATGTTGCTCCAGAATCACTGTTATCTAGAATTGTCATTGTTGTTGCTTTAGTGAGGCTGAAGACAACCACATAAAAATGGCCTTCGTTGCGAATTGGAAAAAAAGCCTATTTAAACAAAACAAAAAACATTAAAAAAATGATAGAAAAATAAAAACACAAATAAAAATAAAATAAAAAAAAAAAAAAAAAAAAAAAAAGTCAATGTCATCGAGAGCCAAGCCACCAACATTATTTTTAAACTGAGCAAACACTTCCTTTTCAAATTCTTCAAATTTAGCATCCTCCGACGACAAGGTTCCATCAAACATGGCTTTCCTCTGTATATGCGAATTGGTAAGTCAGATAAACAGATAAGCAGTTTATTAAGCAAATCAAAAAATAACTACTTACAATACATCCTGTTGGAAAAAAAGTGTCGTAATGGAGAACCAGGTTCTCTAACACTATGAAAACTCTCTTCATGATTCAGAATAGCAGCCCAACAGTCAAATACATTAGCATCAATCCACAACCCAGGTGCTAATGTTTCCATATTGAGACGCACATAATATATCTCGATCTTCCCATTTGATTCAAAAACTCTTTCACTATAAGAAGAAAAAATTAAATAAATAAATAAAAATATAATCATTTAAGAATCATATGGGATTCTCAATGTGAATCCCTTATGATTCAGTATGAATCCCTTATGATTCAGTATGAATCCCATGGGATTAAGTATGAATCCCATGTGATTCATGCTGAATCCCATATGAATCCCATGGGAATCATACAGAATCCCATGTGATTCTAGCTGAATCACTTAGGATTCATGCTGAATCCCATGTGATTCCTTCACATTGAATCAGATTATAAATTACTATGAAACCTATGAAAAAACTACACATGTAAATAAATAAAACTCTTTAAGAATCCCATTTGATTCAGTATTAATCACATGGGATTCATTCAGATGAATCCCATGGGATTCATACAGAATCCCATGGGATTCATGCTGAATCCCATGTGATTCCTTCACATTGAATCAAATAATAAATTACTATGAAACTTATGAAAACTACACATGTAAACTTACATCTTGTCGCCTTGCATCCCAAACAAACTATTACCAAGAATAAACTCTATCCAGGTAATTTTAGGTACAACCTTTATCTTCTTGTTTACATATGGAGACAATAAGTACGAAGACGGTTTCACCACACGCTTCTCAGGACTGGGATTATAATTCAAAGAATGAGCATCCATTTTTTCAGGAGTAATGGTAGCTGGAGTAACAACATCCTTTCCCGCCAAACCTTCTTTGAGCTGAATAAAATAAAAAAGATTTAATTAAAAAGAAACAATTATTAGGTAAAAAAAAAAGGAAAGAATGCAAGAATATTACATAATCTTTCTCGGCAGCTACACAAACCATCAGGTCATCAACCAAATCCACATTCTCATCTAACCATTGAGTTAAACCCTCTGGTGTACTGGTGATCTCAACCTCTTCACCAGTTTCTTCACTGGATGGATCAACTTGATTATCAGCATCATTAACAGCATCATTAGCAACTGGCTTTTCGGGAACTGCATCGATTTCTTTATTAGATGCTTCGATTCCTAAATCTTCTAAACCAACTTTGCTACCATCATTTCCTTTATCATTGTCATCTTCACCCCCATTTCCTGCATTCTCATCTTCACCCCCTTTTCCTGCATTGTCATCTTCATCCACATTATCTGCCTCACTGTCACCATCCCCATGACCTCTATCATTGTCATCATCATTTCCATCACTTCCATCATTTACATCATTTCCATCAACAAATCCAATTGGTGTCTTGAAATTTTGAGAATACTTTTGATGAAGCTCAAGAAGCTTTAAATCAGAAGGGTATTCTGAAAAAGCTTTCCTCAAGTATTCCTCAAGAACATTTCGTTCATTACAAATAACATCCAATTTTTATTCAACTTTCTTAAATAAATCCTGGAATAGACATAATAAGATAAGCACATTGGATTAGGTAGTGATTCTAATAAGAATCCCATGGGATTCATTATGAATCTCATGGGATTCTAAACAAAGTCACAAGGGATTCTGTATGAATCCCATCGGATTCTGTATGAATCCTATGGGATTCATACAGAATCCCATGGTATTCTGTCTGAATCCCATGGGATTCTGTCTGAATCCCATGGGATTAAGGATGAATCCCATGGGATTCTGTGTGAATCCCATGGGGTTTTGTACATTATCATATGTGATTAAATAACAATAAATGAAAAACAAAAACAAAGGAATTAAATGAACCTCTTTAAAAGAAGATTCAGAAGAACCACCAACAATAAAACCTTCAGACTCATTAACCTCTAATTCGGTCCATTCTTCGTGAAGATCTAACTTACGCATAACCTCTTCTTTCAGCTCCAAGTCCTGCCTTTGGCCCATTAACAATGATGACCAGTTTTTGATGGCCGGACGAGTGCGAACAATAGAAAGTCTCTCAAACTTTGTTGAATCCAAATACAAAAGCTAAAAACAAAAAATTAAAAGTGTAAGAAAGTTGCAACAAACATGGAAACAATTTAAAATTTCATTTAATTTAAAACTTACAACGAGGAAGGTATATGGACCCGTGTACTGGTTAAGAAGAGTTGAAGGGAGTTTGCTGTATTGAAGGCAGTTGTGAATGTAGTCACACCAATCAATACCACTTATGTCAGAATCTTCACGAAGACGCCTAACAACATCCAAATTTATTTGCCCCTTCAACCCGACAACCATACCCATTGTGTTGGTAAAAAGAGTAAGAAAGTTGACTTTAAAAAGAAAGTCAACTTCCTTAGACTCGATCAATTTAAGGGCAATATCATTCACTCTTATATCCTTTACCAACTTAGGATAAAACTGCCCAACCCAACGCTTCTCAAAACCATCTTCAACTGGCCTATAATCTAAAGAAAAAAAAGATTTTCCACCAGTCAGAATCCCTAACATCTCATGAATTTTGGCATGAGTCACCTCAATTGACTTGCCATTCTCCAAATTCAACATGTAAGTCTGAGCATTGAACTTAGAAACCACATACCTACCCAACCTAGACGGTATGTAATCTATATTCAGCTTGTTAAATGAACTAAAACCTATCTCAGACAGGAACCTCTCCATATTTACCTGTTTGGAGTCACGGATGGCATTATATAGAGCAGTAGGAGCCGTCCTAGCACGAAGAGTAGGAAAAGCAGCAAGATACTTTTCATGCTCGACTTCTTGAGGCGTCAACTCCTTCTTTTTTTTCTTGCCTCTCTTATTCGGCTTCACATCAACATCCTCATCAGACTCTTCTTTAACGACCTTCTTTTTCAAAAGATTCTTCAGAAGATTCTTCATAACATTATCAGGTATATCTTGCTTAGAATCTGAAGAATTGGAACCCAAATTGTCCCTCTTTCTCTTCGCTACAACTTTAGTCTTCAATTTCTGTTTCTTCTGATCTTGAAAATCATCGGTGTCTACATAAAAAAAACACATAATATAAATAATTTGATCCTTGATTCATAGAGAATCCCATGGGATTCTGAATGAATCCCTCCCATGGGATTCTGTATGAATCACAAGGGATCATATAGAATCCCATGGGATTCTGTATCAATTAAATAAAAAGACAAATCCACACCTTTTTGAACCTGCACTTTCGCTTTCTTTTTCTTATGACCTAGTTGAGGATCTTGAAAATCAACAGTGTCTACATAAAAAAAACACATAATATAAACAACTTGATCCCATGGAATTCTGTATGAATCCCATGGGATTCTGTATGAATCCCATGGGATTCTGTATGAATCCCATGGGATTCTGTATGAATCACAAGGGATCATATAGAATCCCATGGGATTCTGTATCAATTAAATAAAAAGACATATCCACACCTTTTTGAACCTGCACTTTTTTTTTTTTTTTTTTTTTTTTTTTTTTTTTTTTTTTTACTCTTATCAGATTTTGATACAACCCTTTTCCGCTTGGGTGTATCTTCTTCCTCAACCGGCTTACTCCTCAAAATAGGCACTTCCGATAGAAGTTTAGCAGCCTTTTTCTTAACAGACTTCGGCAACTTTGGCGCCTGCTGGTCCTTAGGTTTAACCTAGAAAAGAACTGGTAAACCTTTAGAAGCCTTCGTCTTCACCTTTTCCTTTGACTTCTCCGAAATAACCTTTTCCTTTGGCTTCTCCTTTGGCTTTTCAATTGCCAAATCAGAAACAACGTTCCCAATAACTTCATCAACCTGTCCTTAACAACATCTCCTTATCCTTAACAACTTTCTCCTTCTCCTTCTCCTTAACATCAACAGCCGCCTTAAACTTTTCCTGAACATCAACAGCCGCCTTGGCTGAAACAACTGTCTTCGTCGGCGCTTTATACTTTTCCAGAACATCAACAGCCGCCTTGGCTGAAACAACTGTCTTCGTCGGCGACTGGTTAAAAGGATTAAACTTAGAAATTGGATTTGGGTTCAAAACTTTCTTCTTCGACAACGTATCATAAGGATTAAACCTCGGTAAAATACTAGGAGTATCTTTAACAACACCTACAAAGAAAAAAAAACATTAGCATTAGTTATAAAATAAAAAAGCATTAAGAATAACATGAGATTCTGTATGAATCTCATGGGATTTTGTATGAAATCACATGGGATTCAATATAAATAACATGGAATAACATATGATTTACAGTGAATCCCATAGGAATCCTTGTTAATGCAATATGATTCACTATGAATCCTATGGGATTCCTTGTGAATCACATGGGATTCAAATATTAATCCTATGGACACAGAATCCTAGCATGAATCAAAAACAAGCTACCAATTCACTAACTCTAATCACCTACCACGCAAACCTAATTGATCACAGAATCCATCTCACAAAACTAAAACCAATTCACCTATCAATTCCCTCAACTCCAGCGACGCTTTAAACCTTTTGAACAATATAATGAACATTATTCATAACAAACGAATGAGCCAACGACGTATCCTTATAATGCTTCGACTTACCCTCTAAATTAAACTGCAATATCACAATTATCCAAATCAAATTAAGCGCTAACCTGATCACATACCTGGTCAAGGGATGAATCGTCCCACCAGGGACAGGCACCCTAGAAGGCTCACGCAAAACCGCATTCTGAAACTCATTCAACATCCCTCTAGCCGCCTCACCTAATCTCGACAAAATCTCACTAGATTGCACCTTAATCCCCTCCCCTACCCCCCCCATCAAACACAACCTCAATATCCGGAACCAAATCACACAATGTATCATACAAATCCAATATCTTAAACTATTTATCAGGCGCACGCCTACTAATACTAATCGCCTCAGCGAACTGTCTCCATTAAACAACTGAACCGCAGGCCTCACCTACATTTTCTAAAAAAATCTCATCACACAATTTTTCCTCACTCGTGAATAAAACACAAATACACGTATTTGCAGCACAATCATCACTTAATGAAATCTAACAAACTAAACCTAAAGATTACTGTAATATACACATAACCTAAAGCAAAAAATAAGCAATGCAGAAACATATAGTGATTAATATAACAAAATAAGCTAAAAATATACCAGAATCTTCGTTTCGAAAGGGATTTTGATCGGAATCCGATTTATCCAACAAACCGGATTTAGATAAAACTACTTCTTGTCGAATATCCATTTTTGATCGGAATGATGTAAAAAATGAAGGAATCGCGGTGGTTTAGGGCGGATTGGCGGTGGGTTTAGAGAGAGACGGAGATGTACGGGTTTAGATCTAGTGTGTGTAAAATGTGAAACTATGTGTATTTGGAAGAGAAGATCGATAGTTTATTAATTTTATGTAATGACTAAAATGCCCTCCAACATATTTTTATTTTAAAATGCTAATTAATCTAAATCATTGGATGAAGAAAGGATCGATGGTTGAGATCTACCGATTTGTTCTTTAGATAAATCTTGTGTCGTATGGAACTTTTTTCTTCCATCGAACGGGCCTCGAATCCAGTATTTTATATTTGAGAGTCTGAGACCATCTTTTTAAACAAAACCCAAACATCTTCTTACTTGGGAAAAAAAATAACGACGATGAAGAAAGGGGGTGCCGGAAAAAAAGAAGAAAAAGCAGACGCCATTGATGAAGTTGAGCAACTTCTAAAACTAACACAAGATGATCTCCTCCTTAAACTCACTGTCAATACCCACCACAAATCGAAACCCATTTCCAAATTTGAACCATCCTCTTCATCATCAAGGCTAAACTCAGATCTTGACCGTCGATTTGAAGCACTTCGTTCAAAACCCTCTAAAAAAGAAGAAGAAGTTGAAGATGTTGATAATTTGTTTGCTAGATTTGCTGCTCTTAAAGGTGGTGAAACTGCTAATAATGTCATAATTGAAGAAAAACAGAATCATGATGATGCTGTTTTTGAGGAAGATGATGATGAAGAAGATGAGGTTGCTAAGATTATTAGCTGGGCTCTTGATGCTGCTCGTCTTGATCCTTCTCCTTCTTCAGATGTTGATCAAGATGTCGAAACCGATGATGATTCTGATTCTGATTCTGAGGATTCTGATGATGATGTTAAGCGTAAAGTGCTTGGTAAAAAAGTTACGCGTAGTAAAGTGATTGGTAAAAACAAGGAGTTGAAAAAGTGATTTTCGATAATGTTGTGTTGTTCATAATGATTACTGAAATTTTAAATGCCGGTGAGATATTAGTAATTCCTATGCTGTGTCCATAGTTAGGGTCTCGCCCGTGGTTTAGTCGGTTACTTATATTTTGGGCAAAAGTTACTTTGTTTCGCTATGGCAATCATATGATGTACCAATATAGTCTTTAATTCAATATGGATTGCTACATTTTTGTTGATTTCTGATGTTGTAATATAAAATAGAAAAGTACTTTCTCATAAAAATTACAAATTTATAACATTGTTAGAGTATGATATTGCTTCTTACTATGGTTGTGATTTACTAGCTACATACATGTTATCTGCATAACCTTCTTGATTTGTCAACCATGTATAGGCGATTACAATTATCATATATCTTCTATACTGATGAAAGAGCGCCTAGAACAATCATCATCTATATTGAAAATGCAATAGACACGTACGGCTTGAAGCGCCTATGTCATGGTTTTAGGCAAAGATTACTGTTTTTATATAACATGGAGCATAAGAGTTTTGTGATGGAAGATGTTGGAAAATACAAGGCTATGCATTTCAGAGTCCAAGAAGAGCCCTTTTTTTAGCAATGCCTGCTTGCTTAACTCGTAGCTCGAAAAGTATGTGCCTGAGAGCTCTATCTGCCGTTGTTCAGAAAATCAACAAGTCAGCTTGGTGATGAAATTTGGTTTATTAGTATTCTGTAGTTTTGTAGATATAAGACTTTCTTTGAGTTTACAGAAGTGAATACCGAAAAGTATATGTTATGGACTAACAGTTACGAGATAGTGGTTGCACCTGTAACAGCCAGGGATAAAAGGCTTAAGATTCACGTTAAACCCTTGATGAGTTGATAATATATGTAAAATCTGTATGATAGTTCAGGTTAATTTGTTCTTATATGCTGCAGACGTCTAATTTTTAGTATTAGGATATGATAAAACATCAATTTGTTTACAATCAGGGTTCATGAATTAGACGTGGTGCAAAAGAGGGATGAAGAAATTAATGATGCTGGCATACTGAAGTGTTCTTGCTAGTTTGGATTAAAATATGCGTGTAATTGATCATCTATATATGCAGATACAAAGTCTCGGTCTGTAGGAGACTAGGAGTGATAAAATTTTATATAGTATTAGTCTATAGGAGACTAGGAGTGATAAATTTTATATAGTATTAGTCTATAGGAATGATATAAGTATATAACTGAAATAGTGTTTATGTATTCTCAGGGAGCATGGGAAATAGTGTCTCAGGGAGCATGGGAAATTTGACCTAATACAGATATGTATGTCTGTGTGGATACTTTTGAATTATCTCATCTCTGGATATGATCATGTAGACTCTGGAATTTTAGTATCTATGCATATATCAGATACAATCTACACCTTGTATACAGGAATATGTATATCTAGAATCTAGTTTTCAAAGATGTAAACTAAGTGTCACTACAATAATTCATATCATATCTTTTTAGGCATACCCAAAATATATTGTTGGTGATCCAATGTGCATCACAATGTATGGATTTGACATGCATTGCACCGACATGAACATAAGGTAATGTTAACTAGACTATTAATTAGTTCAGGAGAGCTATCACTTGCATATATTCCGATAGCCTTAGACTTTGCTTATTAGATTTATAGATATCATAGTGTACATCTTTACCATCAATGAGTGTGCCTTGATGAGTGAGACATAATGATAGGAGGTACATCTACACACCCTTTGAGAAAAGAAACCATCAATACGGTGTTGCCCAAATGCATACCTGTGTGTAGAAAATTGGTGCCCAATTGGATAGTCTTGGTTTCATCAACCACCATAAGATGGGAGGCCTTTTTCTTCAGATATGTTAAAAGTTTATTTTTTTTTGAGTTGACTGATTCCTTTGGACACCGTGATCTCTATTATACAGGTAGCTAAATAACTCTTAACACCGAAGTTGAGATGAAATATTTTCAGTAATTGGTAACTAAACAGGGGCTGTTATGGTGCAGAGTTTTACATGTAGCTTTGCAACTTGTGTGTATACCATTCTCCCCTCAAGGTAGAGGGGTGGTAGATGCACTTCTTGTTGACGATGTTGTGATGAATTTTTCTGTGGAGATTATTTAAAGTATCAGTGGTTCGTGTATATAGTTTCTACATGAGGTAAAGAGATAACTCCTTTGTATAACTTAGCCCTAACAAAATGACAATCTGTGTTAATGTGTCAAGTTCTCTCATGAAATTCCAACTTTTAGCAGTATGGGTGAGTCATATTTTACTGTGACTAATAGAAGTCACTGTTACTTTGTGTACCAGTATGGTGAACCATGTTAGTTCTGCAGCCACCCTTTTCACACAATTTGCCACTTCAGATGATAGAGAGACATTTGCCTTATTCTTTTATTTCTAATAAAATAGTGCTGCCTCCTATTCTGAATTATTGATAAACCTTTATAGTTGGACATAATCACCACAGCTCATATATGTTTGGATTTCTTGGTTATTGCAAAATTGGCTAAAGTATTGGACAAGAAATTTGGATCTGTCTGACATCCAAATAATTCAGCGTACTAACCAGTCTGCATAATTCAGGATTGTTGAATGGTAACCCTTTTTCTTAGTTAAGCTTAATATTGTGCTTTTAATAGAGCAATGAAATGTGATAATTTGCGACCGCCTAGTTCATGTATTAGATTTTGTGCAAACTTCTTTTTGTGCCATGATACCAGATGGTTAGAGTTTCACTTTTCAAGAAGTAATTTGGACCCCTTAGGTCCTTGATTTTAAATTGTGCATCAAAGTAAGTTTTAAGTTTGCTCATTTGGTGACATTATTTTCTGCTATCAAATTATAATCCACGTATACTGCTATGAACACTAAAAAAAACAATTCAGTTTTATGTGAAGTGGTGAACTAATCATTTCTGTTATTTGCATACCCCGACTGATATAAGTTTAGACTTTAGAGTAGTATGCTGAAAAGCCTGTTTTAAGGTTTCAGACTGCATTAGAGAAATGCTAATTAGTCCCTCAGCTGGTTTCATATATTTCTTAATAAAAGAATGCTCTGTTGCCATCAAGTTAAAAAGTTCCTGTTTGTTTCTGGTGGTAAGATGTTATTTGTTTTCATTCTGTCAACTGGTGAGAAAGGGCTCCCTATAGTCTTCCCTTGTCTTTAGAGCACATTCTAAAATTGCTGGTCTGGACTTAACATGATTACTTGTACCTGGACTTAAGTTTTGACGTTTGTGTATCAATCTGGATCTGATTGTCAACAGCAGAACCCAAGAGAACACATTCAACAGCTAAAGGATTTAACTAATCTTTCTCTTCTTAAGTGTGCAATATGCATCCAAAGGATCTTATCTAGTCTGCAGGTAGGTTGTAAGAAACGAAACAATGATTGACCAAATAATCACAAGTAGAGAAGCCTTTCATGCGAATCCTCTTTAAATGAATTACATGCCTCTTCATTTAAGGGCTTGCAGCATTAATAGGAGTACTTATTACTGCTATAGAGCACAATGTCTCCAGTGAATGATAAGTTTTATTTGACGTAATATAATGAACTAGCTTATAGACCCGTGGCATCCACGGGGTTTTAGAGGGATTTTGTGCAAGAAAGGGTAAGTACGTGAATATAATGAGAAAGAACAATGTACGTAAATGATATAATATTTTGTTTTAACCAAAAAATAAGCTATAAGTGAGACAAAGTATGTAATACAATGCTTGTAAATATGTGTCTAATAAACGTTGATTGCCTCTTGGTCTCGAATATGTTTGTCTTGAGAAACAAATCCATGTGGTGAATATTCTACCATTTGCAAAAAAGGTCCATTCCGTGACCACCTAATAAGTAAAAAAGAAAAGTAAGCAAAATATTGTTGGGAGTTATAATAAGTGAAAATAAGAAAAATACGACAAAACATGTCATTTGTATATTTTACATACCTAGTCAACGTGTGATCATAAACCTTGAAGAACTTCTTTATATACAACATTTTGGTAGTGTTTGACAGGTTACCATCCGCATCTAAAACAACAATCTTCAAACCTTTTTTGCTCTTGACACGTGAAAAAGCCGCATATAGTTGTCCATGTGTGAAAACAGGACATGGCAGATACAATCCGACTTTTGAAAGCGATTGCCCTTGGCTTTTGTTTATTGTCATTGCGAATGACACCGAAATGGGATATTGTTTCCTCACAATCTTGCAGTCCATCTTCTTCCACGATAATCAAAGCCAAGGTATTTTAGAAGGTTTTTGGATACAATTTACCTTTCTCCACATGTTAAGCAAGACATACGTTCACGTAAGCTGCTCATTTGGAGAAACAATGTTCCGTATCTACACAACCGAAACCTGTTTAACCAATGTCAACTACATCCACATGCTGCCAAACAACAATATAAAGCATTAATATTAAGATAAGGGATAAAAAGATGTAACAATGACAATTATAAAACTAAAGGATAATTTAACTTCTCATTATACAAAAGCAATTATCAAAAACATTGAAGTTATTTTGTATCTGAGATACTATTTAAGCTGGCCCAAGCACCATTGATCTGCTTATACATTTATTCCAGACGAAAGCCGAAACCACATAATGGACTTCTAAACGTTGCACTCACCTTGAGGTAATATGAAGGAAGATTTAGGCAATTAGTACACGGTATGACACTTAGAGAATGATGTGCAGTGGTGGACACAATATACATTTTCCACGGCCGTTAAATGAACCTTTATACCAATAGTAGCCATGTTTCGCTTGCGGTGTCCGAATCCATGGTGAGCAATCGTTGGTATCAAGGATCGTTTCCAACTATATTTTATTTAGAAGTAAAAAGTCATAAAATACTTAATCTACTATACTGCAGAAAAAAGTCATTTTTGTTATTAACATTTTGTTTTTAGATATTGAGTCAAAATCAAGAGAGTTGCATCCCACACTGACCTACTCTCTCATAATTTGGCTAAATTTCCCAATCTACTTACAGAATTCAAAACATTATTTGTTGAAGCAAAAGATTAGAGAATAGTTGAACATTATGACCTAATTAACGACCTTTTGATAATTTGACCCATTCATGGTTAAATGGGTTGAATCATCATTTCAAGTGAGAGAACTTTTCAGAAAGAAAGGCATTCACATACATTTAACATTTTAATGTCGTGAGTGACTTTAGCTGCCCACTTAAACTCATGGCCATTGCTTTGCCTCTTTCTTGTAGTAATAAGCACAAGTTTTCAAACTTTAAGTAGTATTAGTAAATAGTAATAAGCTTCAACTTACCAAACTTTCAGTAGCACATCTTGACAATATGCATCACCCGAGTTCTAAAAAGGGTCGGGTTCAGGTGTGATTTTTTTTTTTTTTTATTATTTATTTATTTATTTTATTTTTTTGATAATTGCTTTTGTATAATGAGAAGTTAAATTATCCTTTAGTTTTATAATTGTCATTGTTACATCTTTTTATCCCTTATCATAATATTAATGCTTTATATTGTTGTTTGGCAGTATGTGGATGTACTTGACATTGAAGTTATTTTGTATCTGAGATACTATTTAAGCTGACCCAAGCACCATTGATCTGCTTATACATTTATTCGAGACGAAAGCTAAACCACATAATGGACTTCTAAACGTTGCACTTACCTTCAGGTAATATGAAGGAAGATTTAGGAAATTAGTACACGGTATGAACCTTAGAGAATGATGTGCAGTGGTGGTCACAATATACATTTTCCACGGCCGTTAAATGAACCTTTATACCAATAGTAGCCATGTTTCGCTTGCGGTGTCCGAATCCATGGTGAGCAATCGTTGGTATCAAGGATCGTTTCCAACTATATTTTATTTAGAAGTAAAAAGTCATAAAATACTTAATCTACTATACTGCAGAAAAAAGTCATTTTTTTTATTAACATTTTGTTTTTAGATATTGAGCCAAAATCAAGAGAGTTGCATCCCACACTGACCTACTCTCTCATAATTTGGCTAAATTTTCCAATCTACTTACAGAAATCAAAACATTATTTGGAGAAGCAAAAGATTAGAGAATAGTTGAACATTATGACCTAATTAACGACCTTTTGATAATTTGACCCATTCATGGTTAAATGGGTTGAATCATCATTTCAAGTGACAGAATTTTTCAGAAAGAAAGGCATTCACATACATTTAACATTTTAATGTCGTGAGTGACTTTAGCTGCCCACTTAAACTCATGGCCATTGCTCTACCTCTTTCTTGTAGTAATAAGCACAAGTTTTCAAACTTTAAGTAGTATTAGTAAATAGTAATAAGCTTCAACTTACCAAACTTTCAGTAGCACATCTTGACAATATGCATCACCCGAGTTCTAAAAAGGGTCGGGTTCAGGTGTGATTTTTATTTATTTTTGATAATTGCTTTTGTATAATGAGAAGTTAAATTATCCTTTAGTTTTATAATTGTCATTGTTACATCTTTTTATCCCTTATCATAATATTAATGCTTTATATTGTTGTTTGGTAGTATGTGGATGTATATGACATTGAAGTTATTTTGTATCTGAGAAACTATTTAAGCTGAACCAAGCACCATTGATCTGCTTATGCATTTGTTCGAGACGAAAGCCGAAACCACATATTGGACTTCTAAACGTTGCACTCACCTTGAGGTAATATGAAGGAAGATTTAGGCAATTAGTACACGGTATGACCCTTAGAAAATGATGTGCAGTGGTGGTCACAATATACATTTTCCACGGCCGTTAAATGAACCTTTATACCAATAGTAGCCATGTTTCGCTTACGGTGTCCGAATCCATGGTGAGCAATCGTTGGTATCAAGGATCGTTTCCAACTATATTTTATTTAGAAGTAAAAAGTCATAAAATACTTAATCTACTATACTGCAGAAAAAAGTCATTTTTGTTATTAACATTTCGTTTTTAGATATTGAGCCAAAATCAAGAGAGTTGCATCCCACACTGACCTACTCTCTCATAATTTGGCTAAATTTCCCAATCTACTTACAGAATTCAAAACATTATTTGGAGAAGCAAAAGATTAGAGAATAGTTGAACATTATGACCTAATTAACGACCTTTTGATAATTTGACCCATTCATGGTTAAATGGGTCGAATTATCATTTCAAGTGAGAGAATTTTTCAGAAAGAAAGGCATTCACATACATTTAACATTTTAATGTCGTGAGTGACTTTAGCTGCCCACTTAAACTCATGACCATTGCTTTGCCTCTTTCTTGTAGTAATAAGCACAAGTTTTCAAACTTTAAGTAGTATTAGTAAATAGTAATAAGCTTCAACTTACCAAACTTTCAGTAGCACATCTTGACAATATGCATCACCCGAGTTCTAAAAAGGGTCAGGTTCAGGTTTTTTTTTTTTTTTTTTTTTTTTTTTTTTTTTTTTTTTTTTTTTTTTTTTTTTTTTGATAATTGCTTTTGTATAATGAGAAGTTAAATTATCCTTTAGTTTTATAGTTGTCATTGTTACATCTTTTTATCCCTTATCATAATATTAATGCTTTATATTGTTGTTTGGCAGTATGTGGATGTACTTGACATTGAAGTTATTTTGTATCTGAGATACTATTTAAGCTGACCCCAAGCACCATTGATCTGCTTATACATTTATTCGAGACGAAAGCCGAAACCACATAATGGACTTCTAAACGTTGCACTCACCTTGAGGTAATATGAAGGAAGATTTAGGCAATTAGTACACGGTATGACCCTTAGAGAATGATGTGCAGTGGTGGTCACAATATACATTTTTCACGGCCGTTAAATGAACCTTTATACCAATAGTAGCCATGTTTCGCTTGCGGTGTCCGAATCCATGGTGAGCAATCGTTGGTATCAAGGATCGTTTCCAACTATATTTTATTTAGAAGTAAAAAGTCATAAAATACTTAATCTACTATACTGCAGAAAAAATTAATTTTTGTTATTAAAATTTTGTTTTTAGATATTGAGCCAAAATCAAGAGAGTTGCATCCCACACTGACCTACTCTCTCATAATTTGGCTAAATTTCCCAATCTACTTACAGAATTCAAAACATTATTTGTTGAAGCAAAAGATTAGAGAATAGTTGAACATTATGACCTAATTAACGACCTTTTGATAATTTGACCCATTCATGGTTAAATGGGTTGAATCATCATTTCAAGTGAGAGAACTTTTCAGAAAGAAAGGCATTCACATACATTTAACATTTTAATGTCGTGAGTGACTTTAGCTGCCCACTTAAACTCATGGCCATTGCTTTGCCTCTTTCTTGTAGTAAAAAGCACAAGTTTTCAAACTTTAAGTAGTATTAGTAAATAGTAATAAGCTTCAACTTACCAAACTTTCAGTAGCACATCTTGACAATATGCATCACCCGAGTTCTAAAAAGGGTCGGGTTCAGGTATTTTTTTTTTTTTTTTTTTTTTTTTTTTTTTTTTTTTTTTTTTTTTTTTTTTTTGATAATTGCTTTTGTATAATGAGAAGTTAAATTATCCTTTAGTTTTATAGTTGTCATTGTTACATCTTTTTATCCCTTATCATAATATTAATGCTTTATATTGTTGTTTGGCAGTATGTGGATGTAGTTGACATTGAAGTTATTTTGTATCTGAGATACTATTTAAGCTGACCCAAGCACCATTGATCTGCTTATACATTTATTCCAGACGAAAGCCGAAACCACATAATGCATGGACTTCTAAACGTTGCACTCACCTTGAGGTAATATGAAGGAAGATTTAGGCAATTAGTACACGGTATGACCCTTAGAGAATGATGTGCAGTGGTGGTCAGAATATACATTTTTCACGGCCGTTAAATGAACCTTTATACCAATAGTAGCCATGTTTCGCTTGCGGTGTCCGAATCCATGGTGAGCAATCATTGGTATCAAGGATCGTTTCCAACTATATTTTATTTAGAAGTAAAGAGTCATAAAATACTTAATCTACTATACTGCAGAAAAAAGTCATTTTTGTTATTAACATTTTGTTTTTAGCTTATAGACCCGTGGCATCCACGGGATTTTAGAAGGTTTTTGTGTAAGAAAAGATAAGTACGTGAATATAGTGAGAAAGAACAACGTACATAAACGATATAATATTTTCTTTTAACCGAAAAATAAGTTATAAGTGTGTCAAAGTATGGAATACAATGCTTGTAAATATGTGTCTAATAAATGTTGATTGCCTCTTGGTCTGGATTATGTTTGTCTTGAGAAACAAATCCATGTGGTGAACATTCTAACATTTGCAAAAAAAAGTCAATTCCGTGACCACCTAATAAGTAAAAAAAAAAAAAAAAAGTAAGCAAAATATTGTTGGGAGTTATAGTAAGTGAAAATAAGAAAAATACGACAAAACATGTCATTTGTATATTGTACATACCTGGTCAACGTGTGATCATAAACCTTGAAGAACTTCTTTATATGCAACATTTGTAGTAGTGTTTGATAGTGTTGATATAAATAATGCCTAAACACGTTATTAATATTTTTCGATATCTCTACGTTTTTATAATCACAAAATGTAAAATCATTAATCGGAAAATTATGACGTAAACAAGTATTTAGTTGTAAATATCTATTTCTACAACTCAAATCACTTAAGGTATGAATGAACTAATGCTTAATGCATTATATGATCAAAGGAACATTTTCTTAATAACTAGATTTTTTATAAAACATCAAAAACATTTTATATATTTTTGAAAAACATTTTTGGTATTAAATAAAAATGTTTAATCTTTTATAAAAATATGAATTCAAATTTTTAACCAAAATCAGTTAAAATGTTCCAGAAAAACCTTCCCACAAAAGGACAAAATTGGCCAACGGACAGAAGGGGCGGCCCCCTTAATTTTACTAGGCGGCCCCCTTAATTATTAAGGGGACCGCCCCCGCTCCAGTAGACCTCCAGCTGTCCAATTTTTCTCCTATAAATACCAGCCTTCTCCTGGACTTTTACTCACCTTTTGCACACTAAAACTTTCTGTTCTAAATTCATTCTAAACATTGTAAATCCTTTGATCATATTTTCTTAAGCATTGGTTTCTAAGTGATCCAAGCTTCCACCACCAAAAGTGCAAAAGAAGAACTCTACTTCAACTAGTGAAGAAGTGTTATTACTTACCTCATTCAATTGTGTTGTTGTGTAAAGTGTTGTGTAGTTGTGATAAGTAGATCTAAGTGTAACTACGTAGTAGTGTTGTAAATTTGTTGTGAAGTAGTTGTGAATAAGTAGTTGTGAAGTAGTTGTGAAGAAGTAGTCGTGAAGAAGAAGTCGTGAAGAAGTCGTGAAGCCGTTGTGAAGAAGTCGTGATTAAGTCGTGTAGAAGTTGTGTATAAGTTGTGAGATTGGTTCTAGCTACGATTAGGACTCGACATCTAGCTTTGTGTCGTTAAGCCGGTGTAAGCTAAAGTTGTGTAAGGTTTCTCCGCCATAAGGGAGTTTGTTGACATAGTGAAGAAAACTCTCGAGTAGGTGACTCGAGGAGTGGAGTAGGGCAAGGAAGGTTTCCTTGTAGCCGAACCACTATAAATCTCCGTGTTGTGGTTTGATCTTTCCATCTCTCTCTCTTATTTCATTATATTTACCTTAGTTGCATTACTTATCTATATTTGCTTATATATGTTCATATTGATCAAGAGTTGAATTTACATAAGATAGAATCGAAGTTTTAAAAAAAGTAAACAAAAGTTTTTATAAATTAAAAAGACGTAAAACTATTCAACCCCCTTCTAGTTTTCCACAATTGGTATCAAGAGCCACGTCAAACAAGATTTTTAAAATTAACTGTATTTTAAAACTTGAAACGATCTATGGAATCTGAAAAATATTTAGAAGGGCAATCTATGCAAAGACCACCACTATTTGAAAGTGATGGATTTTTATATTGGAAAAATCGATTCGAAACTTATGTGAAGTCAAAAGATCTAGATCTTTGGCATGTTATTACTAATGGTGATTTTTTACCTATTCAACATAATCTTGAAACTAAAAAGGATGAAATTGTACCTTTTGAAAAACAAAGTGATGATTTAAAAAGAAAACTTTCTAAAAATAATGAGGCTAAAATGGTTATTTATAATGCGCTACCACGTAAAGAATACGAAAGAATCTTTATGTGCGAAACCGCAAAAGAAATTTGGAACTCTTTACTAATAACTCACCAAGGTAATAGTCAAGTCAAAGATAATAAAATAGATCTTCTTGTTCAACAATATGAACAATTCACGATTCCGGAAGAGGAATCAATTGATAATGCATTTGCTAGGTTTAACACAATCATCACAAGTTTAAAGGCACTTGATGAGAGTTTTTCTAGTAAGAATTTTGTCAGGAAATTTCTTAGGGCTCTTCATCCAAAATGGCGGGCTAAAGTTACAGCAATTGAAGAATCAAAGAACTTGTCAACTCTTCAACTTGACGAGTTGATTGGCAACTTGAAAGTCTACGAAGCCATAATCAAGAAAGACTTCGAGATGGTCAAAGGAAAGAAAGAGCAAAGCAAGTCAATCGCGTTGAAAGCTAGGAAAGCATCAAGTGACGAGGATAGCTCAACCTCCGAAAGTGATGATGAAGAATATGCCATGGCCGTAAGAGACTTCAAGAAGTTTTTCAAAAGACGAGGAAGATTCGTTAGACAACCACATGACGAAAGGAAAACACTCCAAAGAAACAAAGATGACAAAGGTAGCAAGAGCGAGAGGAAGTGCTTCAAATGCAGTGATCCAAATCATCTCATTGGAAGATGCCCTATGATGTCAAAGGAGCAAAACCAAAAGGCGTTCATTGGAGGAGAATGGAGTGACAGTGAAGAAGACGAGAAAGAAACCACAAAAGAAGAGAAGTGTCTTATGGCTAAGACATCAAGTTAGGTACGTTCCGAAACCGAATACTTTAGTGATGAAAATTTATCATTAGATGAAAAAGACCTAGATAACGAATATAATAGGTTATGTATATTAGGCCAAAAAGTAATGACTAAAATTAAATCACTAAAACACATTAATAATCAATTAGAAAAAGAAATACTAGAATTAAAAATTAAACTACATAACTTAGAAAAGGGAAAAGAAATTCTTGAATGTAAAACATGTCAAGAAACAAAAAATGAAAATGAAATACTTAAGGAGGAAATTTGTAGGCTTAACAAATTCGAAAATAGTAGTAATTCTCTTAGGGAAATAATAAGTATTCAAAGAGTATCAAGTGATAAAACCGGATTAGGATTTAATTCAACTAAGGATTCAAATAGTCAAACTAAAAATGTAAAGTTTGAATGTGAAACTAGTGAGCAAAAACCTTTAGAGTCAAAACCTAAGTATATACTTATAAAAGATAGAAAAATACCCATAGCTAGTGATGAGGAAGTAAAAACCTTTTATAAACCATCCTTAAAAAATGAAGTAAAATACTCTAAACCAAGGTTAAGGTCAAAAACACCTCCACCTAGAAGACCACCTAGTCCTCACCCTCGGCCTAAAACTCCTCAACCTAAAAGAAACCAAAATATACCAAACCGTCGTAATAATAGTTACCCAATGTGGAATTACCCAAATCCACCAAGCTACAATCCTTGGGGAATACTTCCACCATATATGCATTCGAGTCAATTGCAAACCATGTTTGGGCCAAACAACTATGGACAAATGAGATCATGGGGACCAAGTGGCTAGATTGCATACTCATCGGGAAAGGCGTTTTCTCTTTCGTAATTGACTTTTATAAGTTAATACGCTTTGAAGAACTTGAAGACCACATGTTGAAGACCAAAAGGTACGCCACTCTTTCATGCTCACCATTATATGCGTAGATAAATGAACTAGCCAATTGCATGCCCCATTAATCTTTTATGCTTAGTATGTTAGTTAGTAGATTTTTCCTTATACATATATACATATATATACCTTTACTACTATTTATACATACTATATATATATACATATAAATATATACGCACATAACCTAGATACGTCATTTGTTGACTATCTAGAACTAAAAGAAATTGTTCGTCCTCGAACCTTTTCTTCCCCCTTTGCCTCTTTTGAACTCTAACGTTCAACACGAAAATCTTCCGTGTCCACTGTTACATAACTCATGGTGATGAAGAGAAGTGAGTTAAGTGGATTAACGTAGAAGTAGCACTTTGACCGTCGAGTCAAATAAACTATGGATGAAACAAACTCCCGTCATCGCCAGCACCTATCTCCGTCATTACCTCATCATTTCTTGACTCCAGTCAACATCCCACACTTACACATAATACTAATATATATATCTATATATACGCACATTTCTTCCCAATCCTTAAACCTCTTGTCGACTTGACGTCTTGAGCATTTTGTCCAAAATTATCAAGATTAAGTTTATTAACGAAATGTTAATAAAATGTGTCAAGTATTCCTTCTTCGTGCCAAATAAACGTATTTTTGATATATTATAAATATATACATATAAATATTTTGCCGTCAGAAACAAAAAATCAAGTAATTCAAAAATTTGGCAGGCGGCCCCCTTAATGTTTAAGGGGACCGGCTAGTAAACGGGGGCGGTCCCCTTAATGTTTAAGGGGCCGGCCTACTGTTGCTGCCAAAACGAATTTTCTCCTTGAAAACTTTGCCAAACACCCCATTTTTCAAACTCACTTCACTCCCACTCTGCTGTATACGAACTGCCATCCCAAATCCATCATCTTATCACCAATTCGGGACAATTTCACAAAGGGCAAACATCTATACATCGATTAGCAACACATTTTGTAAGTTTTCCAAAACACATTTCATCTAATTTCATTCAATTTTGAGTCTAATCTTAATTAGGTCTTTTGCTAAATTTTTTCCAAACTTAAATTTTATTGAAATTAAGTCTAAGAATGTTGTAATCAAATGCTCCCCATAGGATTAGAATGATTAATCAACCTAGAAACTAAGTAATTAATAAAACCATTATGTCAAACTAATCACTTTTTTTCAAAACTAATCATATTGTTGAATTATGCCATAAACACTTGTTAAAACTAATCACATTGGTTTGTTACAACTCACAAATACTAAAAAAAAAATATATATTTTTCGAATCATAAAAAATGTTTTTGTTAAATATAAGAGAGTGTTTGGATTAGGAGCTAGAATCATCAAAACTTAATCTAAATTAAGTTTAAAACTACTTGTCAAAGTTTGTAAACATGAAATTAGTTGTTTTAAGTCGTCAAGATACATAATTCATATGTATATTGAAATTTTACTAGTTATCTTCTTATTTAAAGGAGCGTTTGGCACAACATTTTGAAAGAAATTTTTGAGTCAAAATCTAAGTTACTTAACATAAACACTCGTAAGAAATAGCTAGATATACAATCCAATGTTTGTCTAGCCACATTTCAAGGTAGCTTATGACGTATAAAAGAACGTTAGGATATTGTTGATTTCTTGTCATAATGTCCCTATAACTATTCTTTAACATCATAAAATACATTTCAAGCGAGTTAAAAATTAAAACTAAGGAACATTGTAAACTACTTCTTAGGATTTAAGTTTTAGAGTCGAAGTATGTTTACGTTCCACATAAGTAGCATATTTAATATATGCATGTCATTTTCTTATTTTGTTTGTTTGTTGCCATCCTGTATAGGTGAAAATGCCCAAAGTGACAGTTGGCGATGTCTCAAGATCAAAATCATACATTCCAAAGGTTTCCGCTATTCCAGGGATAGCTCCCTCTGTTGCTTGTCTCTATCGTCACATTGAGGATAGAAACATTCATGAGGGGAGAATTGTCCATCCATCGTTCTATGAATCCGACTACATAGAACGTATGTTTTCCAACGTAAGTCTTGATTGTCTCTACAAAATTAATGAGCCAATCATTCCGCGCTTTGTCCTTGACTTCTATAGTCAAGTGGTATTGCAAACCGATCCCTTTGGCACTATCCTCATATCCTTCATGATTCAACACCAACTCATCACTCTTACTCTTGCTCAATTCGGGCAAATTCTAGGAATTCCCTCCTCCGGTCAAGCTGTCTTCTCAAATGAGTGGGACCTTTCTTCTCTTGAGCTTAATCGACCTCAAGAGGGTCCTTATTACTCCGAGATTCCATCTCCTGAAGAAATTCGTCAATATCTTGGGCTAGCTCGTGGTACGACTAGTCGAAAGATCAAGTCAAAAGATGTTGAAATCTCTGAAAACCAAATCCTTCTCAAAGATCTACGCTGCGACATGAAGAGTTGGGAAGAACTCATTCATGAGAATGCGTTCGGTACCAGTGGTCATCGTGATCATGTCGCGGCAAGCATAGTCCACATGTTGTATTGTATCGTTGTTGAACAACCGTACAATTTGGCATATCTCTTTGTCTACCGTATCATGTCCGCCAAAAACACTCATAATGCAAATCTACCATATGGTATGTTTCTCACTCGTCTTTACAATCATGTCATGGTACACTATCCACATCTTCAGAGTCCAATTTATGAGTCTGTTCAACCAACCCTCAATCCACTTGCTCAAGTCCGTACCCGTCGCCCCCGTAGTGACAAGGGTAAATCTCGTAAGTCAGTCTCGTTTCCACCTCGTGGTTCCACGTCTCATCAAGGTGATGATGATGATGATGATGATGCGGAGGAAGGCACATCACGTGCTAGTACCCCATCACCAAGGACTTTCGTTGAAAATCTCCCGGATCTTGATTACACCGAGTATCAAGTTCCTCCTCATGCCGAAATGACAGACGAACTACTCTTCGAAAGGCAAACCGAGATGCTAAACTCACAACGGCAGATGCACCATGAAGTACGAGGCGGCTTCAAGTCCATTGGAAAGTCACTTGGAAAGTTGTTTGGGAAGAAGAAGAAATAAACATATTTGATGAATGTTTAGTTGATTTTTATTAGACACTTATATGTAGTACTATTATATTGACACTTGCTTGCTATGGCTTTTATCATGTTAGTTGATAAACTTATTAGAACCTAGCTACTAGTTTATTTGAAATTATATGACTATGCTTCTAATATAATTGTTTTATGTATATTGTTTTAAATATGCAATTGATAATATTTAATCATTCTTGATGTACATGATCCAAATGGAACTTGCTGCAAAGACACCCTAAAAATAACCTTTTTCTGGAAATTTTTCAAATTTGGTCGCCTGGGAAATCACCAGCTGGGCGGCCCCCTTAATTCCTTAGGCGGTCCCCTTAATTTTTAAGGGGGCCGCCCAACAATTAAGGGGACCGGCCATCTGGACAGTAAAATTCACTGTTTCCTTTTGCATCTTGTGACCACTTTTACCTAGCCCCAGCTACCATTACCCTTAATGCACGAACTGGACTTGGAATATTACCACAATACCTCCATAATTTGCCTAAATCAACCACATTTTCACAATATAAAAACCCTCCTTACAATTACCTTTCACTCCATCAACCATCACCTTCATCAAACACCCATTTTCATCCACAATGCTATCACCAAAATCCTCCATCTCTAAGACTTCAAGGAAACAAAGACTTGTTATCATACCACCAAAACAACCTTTCATTGACCTAACCCAAGATGACATCAAAACTCCATCACCACCACCTCAAAATTCATCCCCAAGTGCACCAAATGCACCATCAAAAACACCATCCACCCATGGAGCTTCATCTTCCTCCATTCCATCCACCTCATCCATAAATGACTACATCTACACTCACCTAACATCATCACCAAGAGCATCATCACCACCATCCACTCAAGAACCTCCATCCACTCAACTTGCCATTTCCTTATCACCCATTACACCACTTGATTCTCACTTTTCACCTCCACCAAACCCACAACCATTTTTTTCCCATACCTTGGCCACTACTTGAAACCCATGGTGACACTTGTCTTTGTTGCATCCATAACCAGACCATAATCTTTGGTCTTAGAGATGAGATATTCTATAGGTTTTCATCACTTGAAAACATACTTACCAACCAACCTCAACCACCACCACCACCATCCTCACCCACTACACAACCACCATCTCCATTGTCACCCAAGTAAGCACATGCAATGCTTACTCAAAAATAAATTTTCCACCCATTTTGTAAGCAAGCTCCATGGAAGATTATGTTGTCTAGGATGATTATGTAGTTGGACTTATTAGCTAGTGTAGGAATGCTTGTACTCATGTATGGTTGTGTAATTATACACAACATTTATTTTTATGAATGTCTTTATTTTTTTTTCATGCATGCTCATTTTTTGTGCTATATATATGCTTGTGCTTCTAACATTTTTCTCGCAAGCGTTCCATAGCTCGTTTCCTTGGTGCCCCCAAACGAGGGGGAGTACACATCAAGGGGGAGTTTTCGTCCCGACAAATTTGATTCTAAAACTTGTCGGCTTAACCTTTTTGATTCTACAAAAAGGGGGAGAAATAGATGTAAACTCACTAAATACTTGTCTAAAAACTAATTTTTAGATTTAATGAGTTTAGATTTTGTAATCATCAAAAAGGGGGAGATTGTTGATATAAATAATGCCTAAACACGTTATTAATATTTTTCGATATCTCTACGTTTTGATAATCACAAAATGTAAAATCATTAATCGGAAAATTATGACGTAAACAAGTATTTAGTTGTAAATATCTATTTCTACAACTCAAATCACTTAAGGTATGAATGAACTAATGCTTAATGCATTATATGATCAAAGGAACATTTTCTTAATAACTAGATTTTTTATAAAACATCAAAAACATTTTATATATTTTTGAAAAACATTTTTGGTATTAAATAAAAATGTTTAATCTTTTATAAAAATATGAATTCAAATTTTTAACCAAAATCAGTTAAAATGTTCCAGAAAAACCTTCCCCACAAAAGGACAAAATTGGCCAACGGACAGAAGGGGCGGCCCCCTTAATTTTACTAGGCGGCCCCCTTAATTATTAAGGGGACCGCCCCTTATTTAAGGGGACCGCCCCCGCTCCAGTAGACCTCCAGCTGTCCAATTTTTCTCCTATAAATACCAGCCTTCTCCTGGACTTTTACTCACCTTTTGCACACTAAAACTTTCTGTTCTAAATTCATTCTAAACATTGTAAATCCTTTGATCATATTTTGTTAAGCATTGGTTTCTAAGTGATCCAAGCTTCCACCACCAAAAGTGCAAAAGAAGAACTCTACTTCAACTAGTGAAGAAGTGTTATTACTTACCTCATTCAATTGTGTTGTTGTGTAAAGTGTTGTGTAGTTGTGATAAGTAGATCTAAGTGTAACTACGTAGTAGTGTTGTAAATTTGTTGTGAAGTAGTTATGAATAAGTAGTTGTGAAGTAGTTGTGAAGAAGTATTCGTGAAGAAGAAGTCGTGAAGAAGTCGTGAAGCCGTTGTGAAGAAGTCGTGATTAAGTCGTGTAGAAGTTGTGTATAAGTTGTGAGATTGGTTCTAGCTACGATTAGGACTCGACATCTAGCTTTGTGTCGTTAAGCCGGTGTAAGCTAAAGTTGTGTAAGGTTTCTCCGCCATAAGGGAGTTTGTTGACATAGTGAAGAAAACTCTCGAGTAGGTGACTCGAGGAGTGGAGTAGGGCAAAGAAGGTGTCCTTGTAGCCGAACCACTATAAATCTCCGTGTTGTGGTTTGATCTTTCCATCTCTCTCTCTTATTTCATTATATTTACCTTACTTGCATTACTTATCTATATTTGCTTATATATGTTCATATTGATCAAGAGTTGAATTCACATAAGATAGAATCGAAATTTTAAAAAAAGTAAACAAAAGTTTTTATAAATTAAAAAGACGTAAAACTATTCAACCTCCCTTCTAGTTTTCCACAGATAGGTTACCATCCGCATCTGAAACAACAATCTTCAAACCTTTTTTGCTCTTGACACGTGAAAGAGCCACATATAGCTGTCCATGTGTCAAAACAGGACGTGGCAGATACAATCTGACTTTTGATAGCCATTGCCCTTGGCTTTTGTTTATTGTCATTGCGAATGACACCGAAATGGGATATTGTTTCCTCACAATCTTGCAGTCCATCTTCTTCCACGATAATCAAAGCCAAGGTATTTTAGAGGGTTTTTGGATACAATTTACCTTTCTCCACATGTTAAGCAAGACATACGTTCACGTAAGCTGCTCATTTGGAGAAACAATGTTCCGTATCTACACAACCGGAACCTGTTTAACCAAAGTCAACTACATCCACATACTGCCAAACAACAATATAAAGCATTAATATTACGATAAGGGATAAAAAGATGTAACAATGACAATTATAAAACTAAAGGATAATTTAACTTCTCATTATACAAAAGCAATTATCAAAAACATTGAAGTTATTTTGTATCTAAGAGACTATTTAAGCTGACCCAAGCACCATTGATCTGCTTATACATTTATTCCAGAAGAAAGCCGAAACCACATAATGGACTTCTAAACGTTGCACTCACCTTGAGGTAATATGAAGGAAGATTTAGGCAATTAGTACACGGTATGACCCTTAGAGAATGATGTGCAGTGGTGGTCACAATATACATTTTTCACATCCGTTAAATGAACCCTTATACCAATAGTAGCCATGTTTCGCTTGCGGTGTCCGAATCCATGGTGAGCAATCATTGGTATCAAGGAAAGTAGGTCAGCTATATTTTATTTAGAAGTAAAAAGTCATAAAATACTTAATCTACTAAACTGCAGAAAAAAGTCATTTTTGTTATTAACATTTTGTTTTTAGATATTGAGCCAAAATAAAGAGAGTTGCATCCCACATTGAATCCCACACTGACCTACTTTCTCATGATTTGGCTAAATTTCCTAATCTACTTACAGAATTCAAAACATTATTTGGAGAAGCAAAAGATTAGAGAATAGTTGAACATTATGACCTCATTAACGACCTTTTGATAATTTGACCCATTGATGGTTAAATGGGTCGAATCTGCATTTCAACTAAGAGAATTTTTCAGAAAGAAAGGCATTCACATACATTTAACATTTTAATGTCGTGAGTGACTTTAGCTGCCCACTTAAACTCATGGCCATTGCTTTGCCTCTTTCTTGTAGTAATAAGCACAAGTTTTCAAACTTTAAGTAGTATTAGTAAATAGTAATAAGCTTCAACTTACCAAACTTTCAGTAGCACATCTTCATTCCGGTTATCCAAAAACCCTCTAAACTCCCGTCCATGAGATACAATTTAGGAGTTTTAATAAACCACATTACAATGTTTCTAAACACCCAAATCGTCCATACCCGTGAGGTACAACTGGGGAAGTTTATTCCTTGCATCATTTGTAGTTTTCAGGTTATTATGTGATATCAAATAACCAAAACTGAAAAATCTGTTGTGATTGCATGATAAAAATATAAAAACCGAAGCTTACAACCACAAAAATTTAAAGAGGGCATTATAAATAGGTTGACTAATGGGTCAGAATGTTTAGAGGAAACATAGGTGATGCAATATTGTAATTGGTCAAAATGGGGCATTTTAACCCATAAACTATTTTTTATCCCTTATCCGTTTCTATTAAAAATCCAATACAGAGTACTATATATATATCATAGCATACAATAATTACACTGTATAAACCCACTTAAAAGATCGATACTACTTTGCATATAAAACTTGTAGCCAAATCAATATTTATTGTTTTTACCAACAATGTCAATAACAAAGCGATACTTGACATGATAGTTGGCTTATCTGGTTAAGGCTTCGTTATTTTAAGCAGGTGTAACCGTCTCGGTCTCACATGTGATGTTGTGCTTACAAAAAATATTTATCATTTCTTGTATTTCTTTTAATCCTTCAATTATGCTGCCTTTCACAACTCTTTTTCGTGTCAAATATACACATCCATACACATTTATACTATGTAATCACTAAATCCATATATGCGTCTATCATCCATACACATTATTGATAACTTATTGATAGAAAACTAAAATAATTGAGTCATATTTAAAGCATATTTAATTAATAGTATCTGATTATATGTAGTTATGTCACAAACATTATCAATCATTCAATCTGGAAAACTCGGCACCTGCACAATAACAACCAAACAAACTTAGTAGTTATTTCTACTCATCTTGCATGGCATAACACATTTGAGAGAGTTAAGTCTCTACAGACCAATGAATATGGACTTAAAAGCTTAAAATATAAGTTCGTTCAACGCAGTTCATGGAGCTATTTTCCATCTTGTGTATCCAATAAAGAGCACAAAGTATATGGCAATAAAAGAGACGAACATATTTAGTTGTATGGGCGCATTTAGATTAGTCAGGTGTGTTACTAATAGTCAAATATAGATGGTATATTCGAGGCAAAAGAATGAGGTTTTCCTTGTTGAGGTTACCCGGGGAGGGCAAGTCTTTGACTCAAATGTAACGTGGTAGATTCGAGTGTGTTGAGCTATTTAATTAGAAACTGAGGGCTGAGGCCAGATGGTGTGTACGTCTTATACTACTCGCTTATTTAAGTTGCTTTCATTAGTAGGCTGCACATCGGTATCCAATATCTATATACTCTCACTGTCCCACAAAACCTTCAATGCACGAGTCTTATCACTTCTGAGTAACAAAGTATTTGACTACGAATATATTATCTACATTGAACTTCAATGACAATATAAAGGAACTTGTGGTTAGGGATCAAAATCTTAAGTATCAATAAAATTTCAGGACATGAGTTCTAGAGTAAAAACTGCTTCCGTTTTCATGAGACTATTACCAAAGGATTGTTTTCTATCAATTTTCAAGAGACTGTGACCAGACTGACCACAGTACTATCTATAATGCCGATTGTTTAGCAGGTTTATGAGATTATAATACTCGTAATGCTATATACACACCATTATAAACCAAAATGAATTATTGCAGAAGACTTGGATATCACAAAGCCTTATACGTTTCTCGACATCCTAATGTTAGTGGTTGCAGATACAATGGTTTTGGATTTACATATCTTAAACCTAGTCATTTTAGTAAATGGTAGAATCTCATACGGATTATCATGAGAATTGAAAACATCAAATTCACAAGCTACCACATCTAGACAGAAGCAATTGTATCTATATATGTGTGTGTGTGAGAGAGAGAGAGAGAGAGAGAGAGAGAAGAGAGTGTGTGTGTGAGACAAAGAGAGAGGGAGTACCTCAAAACCACTAAAGCGAATGATGATTTCCAGTCCATTAGTTTTATACCATAGCATACTAAAGATGTTGGTTTTATAAATTCATACCACAATCTACCTTGTCCACCTGATCAAACTCCGTTTTCTTGTTAAAAAATGGTTGCTTTGATATCAATTCAACCATGATACACCCTAACAACCACATATCAATTGCAGTAGAATGCTGTTTTAATCCCAATAAAAGCTCTGGCGCTTTGAAAAGAGATAAACAATATGATTAGCTTGCAAATATGTAACACTCAAAGGGTTGTGATAGCAAATTAAAGTATAAATATTTTAAACTCGTTTTGTATATATTACATGTTATGTGTAGAATTTGACATTCTTCTATTTACGTACCTTGATACCTTCATGAGGTATCGCATTATCAGGTGTGATTGCGTCATTTTTTGCCTGAAAATCGCAGACTTTTAATTAGATTTACATTTTTCTAAAAGAAATAAAGAGCAAATATTTTATACAATGTGTTGAGGTTAAGAAATATTGCCCGTATGCAAAGCAAGGGTGTGCGTGCTGTTGGCTGTGACCAAACCGGGGTCCGTGCTGTTGGCTGTGAGTTGTTGCGAGGCTAACACAGTGATAAAAAGTGAAAGGGTTACCTGATTATCCTTGGAAATGATTGTAGGATTTGGTATTTGCACCCATTATCAAACTGAGGCAAGGAAAAAATATGGAAGGGTGGCTCGCTAAGCAATTTTGTCGTATGACAAAATAAAAAACCCCCAACGTCAAAAAGCTTTGTGCAGCCGCAACAAATGTGTAAAAGAAGAAAAAGAGTTCAAGAATGGGTTAAATTGATGCCATTTGACTATACCCATTTATATATTCCAAACACCCCTGAAGTTAATCTCAGTTTTTTTTCCAGAACTAATAACATAACAGAATCCTAAAACCAAGGAGAAAACAGAGAGCAAAGTTTAGAATTTCGTGCAAAAAATGAGCAATTTAGCAGCAACTTTGAGTTTCCAAGAAAGTTTTGTTTCAGCTTTCGGCATCTTGTTTTTTTGGCCACCATGAGTGGTAGTTACAAAAATCAAGGACCCGTTCAACTGTCATAGACTTTAATCAATTGTTATTTCCAACTTTGTCAATATATCACCTTTACATTCAACTAAATAAAACAAACAGGTGCATTTCAAACACACACAAAAAAACATCCTGCCATATATATTGTTCTAGCATAGGTAATAAGCAATGAGCTGGGGTATTAGTACTTAACATACTTCAACCTAAAGAGACACAATAAATGACAAATGCCTTCACAACAGGGAGACTTCCTGGTTGTGATATTGAGAACCTTGGTTGGAAAACTATTTCTCAAAGCACTTCAATATGCTACATAAATATGAAGGCAAGTTGCATTGGTACCTTTTATCAATTGTGAACAGAGAGATTTAATTAGCAAGACTCCGATTATGTGTAGGTGGCATAATAGTACCATTTAGGCTTTTAGCTTCTGCAGGTATGTTCGTTACCTTTCTTTTACAGCAAGAGCACGTTAACCTAACCTGCATCCACACATTCACAATTCTTTCAAACAACGGAAAATGTAAATACAATATGAACACAACAAATTAGTATCCAGCAAACATTAAACAGCTAAAACAACACACAAAATACAAATAAAAGGCAGACCCAAACACCCCCTGATGTAAATAACATGCTTAGATAAGAATCTGTATATAACCAAGAATTTGTATATTAGACACATGCATTGTAGACCTGTTTGGTGATCCTGTTTGTGGAGCATGCATTTCTCGCCCCATTGGGATAGTCACATTTGTTCTCATTTGTGGTGCAATCGGTTTTTGATATGCCTATAACAACAATTACATAGCACATTTGGTGGGTAGGTAATTAGAAACATATCTACATGAATGACTATATGGGGACCTAATGTTTATCTGCATTCAACTGTCTGAGAAGCACGTTACAAATCTTTTGATGATCAACTCTGCAATTTAACTGAAATGAGCAAAGTTAAAAGGGGATGACTTACATCTGTGAGAACTTGATGGTTTGGTTGTTACTCCACGGTCGGATGTGGAATCCACAGGTTATGAATTATGCAGGCCAACAATTATTGGATGCTAAAAAAATAACTGACATCAAAATTGACCAAGAATTACATAACGGCCTGCCATAGTACCAGAAACTACCTGTGCCCATTTATATTAACCTCCTTTTGCATGTTGCATATGCAGGTCGGTTCCTGATTCTGTTGTTAAAAGCCTTTGGCATGCCTGTCCCGTCAACTGTCCCTGCAACAATAAACAAAATTGCAAACTTAAAGTCAAACCTTTGCGTGCAAAACGTGCAGTACACAAATAAGGACATCACATCACCTTCAACATGCAATGGCCATTGTTCAGGCGTTTGCTGTGGTATACAAATATGAATTTTAGATGCATTCTAACAGCCCGACACCATTTTAATCAATCTATTGAGAAGGGTAATAAGCTACATAATATTACCTACCGCATTCAATCATACTTTTCTGATGCATAAAGGCATTAAGCATAATGAGTTACTCTTTTAACTCGAGTTGTTATGGACACATAAGAACTAACCTTGAGGCACAATGACATCAGACGTGCTGCTGCTCGGAACGTCAATCTGAACTGTAACAGTAACCATAAAAGAGAAATTAGCGCCATAAAGTACCACTGGTATGTGAAATCATAAATCCAAGACAGGCACAAATGATAAAAGTGAACAAATAATGAGTTACCATCAACGACGGCGGTATGCATCAGTGTTGGTTCACTAATGGGATACATATCAAGTTCTGGCAAAACAACAACATATCACATATCAAGTTCCAGAATCGATGTAAACATTCCGAGCAGGTGCACCGGTCACCACATCTGTAAAAATACAACCTACACTTACTAAGATTCATGTTCGAAAGAGATAAATCATAGGAAATATAAGAAAAATATCAAAGCATACGTTGGTAACCATATGTAGTCCTCCCAACGTGCCTACTAAACCTCGAAGAGCTGTTGGCAATGACAACACTTTGACCTATAAAAACAACGCCGGAAAATAGATTTGTATAAGAAAACACTACCATTGTTTGAATAAAAAGAAGTTCAGAGTACCACCATGTTATCTCATTCACACTGATTGACACTTGTAGACGGCTGTGACTGTGCACTCGTGGGATGACAATGAGAATCAAAAGCATTCACTGCAGCTATAAACAGACCAGAAAAAACTATTGTTATCCGTACTTGTGGCAAAAATTTTAAGAAGCAGTTAGAACACTTACATCACACACATCTATAAACACATAAGAACTAACCTTGAGGCACAATGACATCAGACGTGTTGCTGCTCGGAACGTCAATCTGAACTGTAACAGTAACCATAAAAGAGAAATTAGCACCATAAAGTACCACTGGTATGTGAAATCATAAATCCAAGACAGGCACAAACGATAACAGTGAACAAACAATGAGTTACCATCAACGACGGCGATATGCATCAGTGTTGGTTCACTAATGGGATACATATCAAGTTCTGGCAAAACAACAACATATCACATATCATGAGTCTTGCAAACCACATACAGATACACGGAAAGGAAAGAAACCACAAAATCAAGAATGAACAAACCTGCAGTACCACCAATAAGCACATTCACAGAAGAACCCTCGACCACGTCTAGAGCACTTTGGTTGGCTGCTAAACTTGCATATGTAAAGCCACCCATAGCATAGCACCCTGTAAACAGAAAAAGTAATGAAGAAACTATAAATATTAGTGCAATAGACTCATGACAAAATATGGTAACAAAATGTATAACATGACCGCTAGACGCGTCCACTGCTAAACTTGCATAAGTAGAGCCACCCATAGCATAGCACCCTGTAAAATGCTATGTTGTTCCAGGTTTAAATTGGAAATCTATTTAAAGAAAAATTCCGTGTAGAGCAATCCCAAACACACTTTTATATGTTCCCTACATGGCTACATTACACATTTTTTTTCTTCATATGCATCTAAACATATTCTTTGACTGTACACAAACATTACAACCTCCTTTGATCCCTGAGTTAAATTCAGTAACAAATTATCTTGTAAATTAACATAACTCGTAACAAATTAGAAACATAGCATAATTACAGAAATAACACTAACTTGGAAGATGGATTTGATCATGGATTTGTCATCCTCTTCAAGCTTGTCCTCTTGCTGCAGAAAGATCCAAAATCGATTTAATAAATCACGATTCATCAAAGCAATGGATACTCTTCGTCTCCTACAAATAACTTCATATGCATCTAAACAACCAAATTGAACATTGCAAGATCTACATATAAACATTATTAGCCCTAAATTGTATAATAATCATTAAATTCTAAAACATATGCACAAAAAAATTATCAGAAGAATGATAAAAAAACATATGAACATCGCAAGATCAATATATACACTAATAGCCCAAATATATATACCCTAATAGCCCTAAATTGTATAATAATCATTAAATTGAAGGCCCTATGAACCAAAAAAGAATCAGAAAATTGGTAAAAAAAATATGAATTCGAGATTGGATTTGATTTCAATCAATTAAAACTCAAAATTATTGACAAAAACGTAAAAATTAGGGCTTGGCGTTTGCAAAAATTCAATCAATTAAAACTTTCGAATTGATTACTTACCAAATCAACAATTCCGCATTCAATACTTACCAATTCAAGATCCGTGGAATACTACTGCAGCATAGGAGTTGTACGGCATTAATACACAGCCCAATGGGAGGGCAGACACGTCAGAACATTGATTGCAGAGGGTGCTTCAGAGGGTTTGTACATTATTTTCGTTTATTAGACGTTATAAATTTAGGGTGTGCAAAACTAAGTTCAAACTGTAAAGACCGGCAATATTAATGTCGCAGCATTTTATTAAAATATCGTATGGATTAAGTGAAGATATACACCAAATTGGTTATTTAGCAGCTCGTGTGAAAAAGAACAATAAACCAAAGTTGTGGTTCGTGACTTTATCTTTAGGAAAGCCACAACAATATCATTTCGACTTGGTAAAAGGATTAAGCATCTCGCCAAACACGATTTGGCTGACAATAATGCCAACTCGATTAACCTCACGCTATGCCTGTTGTAAATCTGCTTGTATTTGCTAAAACCCCAGTTATACATTGATAAGAACAAAGGTTCAATGCTGTACACACTAAGCGTTTCCCGCAGCCGTTCATCAAGCCTCCACATGTTCTGTCTAAAGTTATTGTCACAACTTGCGTGACTTGTTATAATCTAGACTACCTTTTACAAACTTGTCAAAGTGAATTTGTATTTCACTATTTTGTTCCATGTTTGTATGCTTTCTTGACTTCCAAATCAAATCTTGACTACAACTAAAGCTCCAACAATGGTAGGCGACAAAAGACATTAAACTAGTCTGATACTTGGTAACTCGCATAAAAGGGCGACTCTGAAACACCTGAAGTCAGAAATGCCGACATATCCCTCTTTAATTCTAAAGAAAATTCGTAACTTGGATACGATTAATTTTTCACAAAAGTACAATATCAAACCTTATAACACCCGTCATATCAATCATAAACATGTTCGTTAAGAGACTTTTAACTAGTGACGATGAAGACTTGAAGATAAACTTGGTTTTGAGGGATCACATTTGGCTGTTTTGTTTAATGAAGAATTGTATTATTCATATAGTGTCAACTCGAGTAGCCACATCTTTCCTAGCAGCATAGCTCCATAATTTATACAAGTCGACATGAAAAAAAGATTAATTATACAAGGTGGAGCATGTGTAGTTATGTGTCTTCATTTTGAATAGGCGAAGGCTTTTGGCTTAACGATATGTGAAAGGTTCAACCAACATGTTGTGGGTTTTAAGTCGGTCGTGTTGTAAATGCCCTGGCTCAACCTATTGATGTAGACATATGTGATTTTATTATTTGTGAGATTGATTAGGGACGGGAAAAAAAACCCGAACCCGACGGGGAAACCCGAAACCCGAACTAATTGGGGCGGGGCGGGGCATGCTAATCGGGTTACGGGGCGGGTTTGGGGATTAAACGGGGATTTTAATCGGGTTTGGGGCGGGGAACGGGGAATCCTCGCCCCGCCCCGCCCCGCCCGATTAATATATACACACATATACAAATATATCTATACCTATATATAGTATTTTGTTAGTATTTAGGTAATAAAACAATATTACTCTAATATTGTTAGTTTTTTAATATTTGTAAGAATGCAAAATTGTGATTATAGAAACTCGTTTAGTGTCATATTTTTAAGTTTTAATTTTTGGCGGTGTAATTTATCATTATTTATGTATAATACTATTGTTGAAAACTTAATAAGACTTGTTTGTAATTGATTATTAATAGGTTCGTTATTGCTAACGGTCTAAAAATAACAATAAATGTGAAATGGTGCGGCTTCGGTCGAGAATTGCACCCAAAGAGGACACCCCGATAAGATCCAAATTAATACGGGGCGGGTTTGGGGGACCATCACTGGGGCGCCCCGATTAGATCCCCGATGGGGATCGAAGTGGGTTTGGGGAGAACTTTGGTAATCGGGTTTGGGAATGGGGATTGCCGCCCCGCCCCGTTGGCATCCCTAAGATTGATTATATAAGTTGTAAATGTACGTCGTTAAAATAATAATAATAATAATAATAATAATAATAATAATAATAATAAAATCAAAAATTCCTGGTGATTGTGAGAAGTGACCAATAATGATGGATAATAATTATTTTCTCGCTAAGCAAATGCTATTAGTTTAGCATAGGATTATTGCTTAGGGTGGGAGGAGTGATCATTTCTTACCCTCCAACTCTCCCAACATTAACCAATCAAATTCATCCACCTCATTTCAACCCTCCAACCCTCAATTCAACCTTTTTTACTGGCAACCATCATTCTCCAACCCTCCCAAAAAAAATTTCACTTTCTACCCTTAAACCTTAACTTTACTGCTTGTTGCTTCTCAACCCAAAACGAGCTCAAAGCTCGCAAATCAAACCCGTGGATCAAACTCGCTGCAGCGGCAACCATACCCGCAAGGAACCCGCGAGCCCACATGTGCAACCCGAAGCTCACTCCGTCCAGCCTTAGTCTATACAGTAATATATGTTAGCTCATATTTTGTCTATATTATCCATTATCCAATCTATTTAAAAGCCAGAAATTGGAGTTTGTGCAAAAAATCTTGAAAGATCATTAGGAGGGTAATTAGCACATGAATATGTGGTTGCCGAAGATGTTTTATATGTGGCTTTACTGTTCATGGCACTGTATTCTACTATTCATGCACTGTGCAATGATAATTAGGAGAAAAAAAAAAAGATTAAACAAGGTATTAGGAAAAAAAATTGTTTAACAAAACACACAACAGATTATTATCCTTCATTATTATTATATGCATTATATGCATACTTTCATAGTCCCAGAAAAATCCAATCCGAACCATCGAATCAAAATCCAAACACGACCAAAAACAATAAAACCGAATCCTAACCCTACTCCTGCCGAGACACAAACAAACCCGAAACCAATCCAAAAATCCAAACTACAACATAATTTGTAGATGCAATCTTTCTAAGATATAAACACAACTCATCACATATCTTTTTCAAAGCATATCTACTTCTTATAATCTTCGAATCCATCAAAAAAAAAAATCTGATATCAAAAAAAAAAAAAAAAAAACTAATCAACAAATCCTAGATTCATCTAAGATAACAAAAACCATCTCAATAAATTATAAAAAAAAAAAAAAAAAAAAAAAAAAAAAAAAAAAAAACCCCCGAATCTCATATAAAAAAAACTCGATCAATGGTGGTTTCGGTATCCAAACAGCCTCTTCGAAGGCTAAAAAGCTCCAGAAACGTTTAAAAGTGATCGATCTATCGATTGGGAGGATTTCGGAGTTCGCCGGAAAATTTTCCGGCGACGGCGGAGGTGGCGGCCGGGGATAGTTGCCGGTCGGAGGTGGTGTTTCCGGCGTGGGTTTTAGGGAGAGAGGGGAAATAGTGTTTGTGAGTGTGTTATTAATGAGTGAAGAGAGAGATAGAAATTGTGTTTTATAAAAATGAGAGGGACCAAAAGTGTACAAATGAAACTAAAGGGGTAGAAACGAGATAAAGGGGCGGAGGGGTTAGTTTGCCAAAAGAGTAAAACTTTTGAAATATTAACTGTGGGACCCATTTGACGTACCAAACGGACTCGAAAAATTATTAAACTTGCGCCATTGTTCTCGAAATAATTTTCCCAATAAAAACGAGTATAAATACGCATAACTCGATTCATTTCGTTTCGTGCTTTCTACAAATAAAGTCAAAAACTTTTCAACATTCAAAGCATATGACAAGCCATTCCTGCAACAACGTGTGATACATTCCATTTCAAAACATAACAAAGATACCATATACTTTCAAACAATTCGAAACTCAAAGTACACAGCGAAAAATAATCCCACGGCAACTCACACTAATATGTGCCATTTTCTACTAAAAAAAAAGGAATATTGCAATACATTTATTGACACAAAATCAATCAACACAACAATCCCGCAGCATCGCGCGGGTTACCCCACTCGTTGCTTTTATTAGAGCCTAAAATATCACAACTAGCTCAAGCTCTTCATTTGAGACCCACATGTGCCACATCATCATAACACAACGTCTCAAACAACCCCCCTTATCATAACATAACACAACATCTTCATTTGGGTCCCACCATTTCTTATTTTATTTTATTTTTCAAAATTTTCAAAATAAACTAAAATTCATTTCATTCAAATAAAAATACTAATTCACACAAAACACAATTAAAGTACAAATTAACACATAAAAAATAAAAAATAAAAATAATTTTATATATCCAGCCTTAAAAAAAAGATAGAGAAAAAGAAGTTATCTTTCTACATTTCACTGCGCACGCACACACACTTATAAAACCGGATCTAATATCTACCAAAAAAATAAAATAAAAGAAGTAACGTTTACTGACAAAAAGGACGATGTTTCCCTTCGTCGTCTGCACGACGAAGCATCGTTTGGCGAAGGACAACGAGATACACTGGTGTGGCGACAAGTGGATAACGAAGCACAACGAGCTCCACGTCGGAGGGGTGAAGTTCCGTTCGTTGTCATACCCCAAGCTCTTATCTGTGTTGAATATGTAGCATCACCACTGCTAAGGCACTCTCATGATAATCACTACCAAGAGTATTGCATTTTCTTTTTATTACTATAGCCATAACCATACGAAGCCCGGCTAACTATATTCATCTTCATTAACTATCCAGACACATATTCCCATGTTTTTGTTTCAACAATCTCCTAACCAAACAAACAATCTGACAAACCAACATATTTGACTGTGTGACTTCACTTTGTGTTAGCGCCACATCGGCTTTAACCTGATCAAAGGGGGGCATCTACACAATTATGTGAAAAAAAAAGCCCATCTGCATGATGGAAGTAAAAAAGTCTGGATAATGAATATCGCGTTTTCAAGTCGCAATCACTAGATAGTTAATTTGAAAACGAAACCCAAGACACTCATTAAGAAAGAGTACACTACAAGGGCATAACCAGATAATATGACACTGCCTAAATAAAAATGAAACAGAAGACAACATACAAAAGTTACAAATTACATGCAAAAAGAACTTTAGACATTATTGGCAAAGATAAAGAAGGCCATGGTTCGGTTATCACTTGAATGTAGAAAGCCTGGGGAGCTTATCTCTCAAGTAGTATAACCTGGCTCTTCGCACTTTTCTGTGCTTCACAACTTTGATTTCCTTTATGTTTGGAGAGTATCTGTACAAGAACGGCATATCAGTATACAAATTGCAGCGATTCCTTTTTTAACATCAATGTTAATTTGTTTTCCTACTTTCCCAGCTGTTATACTGATGATATTAGCATGAATCCGCAAGATTACCGTAGATTCTTGTTATATTTACCCTCTCGTTAAAACATTTTGCTTAAACTGTATATGTTTACTTAAATGCTTTCAATTTCCACAAGATGAACACAAAACCTGACCAAGTCCTACGATAATACGCTATTCTGTACGGAAATTTTGTTTAACTTCTTTCTTTAGCTCTCGAAACAAGAAATTAATTTTTCCATTTAGTAAGTGTTACACTAGCTTTTAGTTTAGAACTTGAAAATGTGTATTTATCTCCCAAAGTGTAAAGCTAAAGTATTTAGCCAACAAAGAACAGGGTCAAACTCGGATTAACTCACTGGAAGTGTATTCAAATGTGTACAAACCTCCTATGAAGATTTATTAAAATTGTGGGATATTGTAGTCGTCGAAATCATTGTTAGCTTTATTTATAGAATTAATAAGAAAAAACTGTGTTAGCACACAGACTCATATGCAATAATATTTAAGCACGGTGTTTACCTTACACTACTGGTAGTTATTTAGCTATTCGCAAAACATGAACAAGTGTAGAGAAACTTACATAGGGAATACTATTTCAACTCCAATTCCAGCAATGATCCTCCGGATACGAATGGTTGTGTGAATGCCAGCATTTTGCCTTGAGATTATTATACCCTTGTAGATAGACAACCTACGCCTGTTCTCAGGCACTTCCTACAAAATTATATAAATCACAATCACTATATCACATTTTCTTCTATTATATACATCCTCAGAACATCTAATACTAACTTACCAATTTAATTTCAATAATATCGCCAGTTCTAAGTTCTGGCAGTGGCCTTAATGTTTCAGAAGCTTCCACTGCTTGCTTGTTCAAAATCTAGTATCAAAAAAACAAAAAATAAAACAAATAACAACATAATTCAACCATAGGTGTAAAGTCAAAATGCATCTCCATTCTTGACTTTTGTAAGCACAGAGACTTTCTCAAATAGTACCAGTTACCAAGAACGTTAAACTTAGTGTCGATAATAATAGCTAACAAAAACATCTGCCCTTAAACAATATTACCCATATGAACAATTCTCCTTTACTTATTCACAGATATTTACCACTAGAAAGAAAAACATCAACAGAACCAAATGGACTAATTGTCAAATGGGTAAAACCGGAAACGATATAGAAAAAAGGGATATTCATTTGAAAATGTATTGAGCTTCACAATGTGTATCAAACTATTTTTATCCTATTAAATGTATAAACTTTTAATTTATCCATGGTTGGGTGTAAAGTTTGATACATTTGAATGTATACTCATTTGAAATGTATCGTACTTTAACGATAGTGATACACACAATAGGATAAATTGAAAATTTAGAGATTTAGGAAAAAATAGTCTCATACACACTAAAGAAGGGGCTTACATAAAATAATTGGTCAAGTGCAATACATTTTCGGACGATTATCGAAAAACCCGTAATAAAGAAGCGAATGGAGATTGAAAAAAATTACCCCCATAATATCACCAAGCTTAACAATGGGTTTCCTAGGTGGTTTGACTTCTTCAGCCTCTTGTTCAACAATATCTTCTTCCTCTGCAACAACATTAGATGTTTCTGGTTCACTCTCAGCCTCAGCCTCAGCCTCAGCTTCAGCTTTAACAACAAAAGAATTCCTCCTATTACGATAACCACATCTTGCTGATGACCCAGTGGATATTGAAGCATTGAGTGATGGTACAAATGAAGAAACCCCAAGTTTCAGTGATTGCAATTTTGCTACATTTGATGTTTTGGGTTTCATATAAAGTGCCTGCAAATTTCAATATTCCAAAAGATAATGACTGAGCTAACTAAAATGAGATGAGATGGAAAATGGGAAGAGGGTTTACCTGAGGTACAACAATGGAAGCCATGTTTTTTAAGAGCTTCAGAGAGCAATGCCTATGCCTTATCTATATCAGTTTAGTTCTTCTTGACCTAAGTTTTTTATCCCTTATCAGTTTAGTTGTTATATGGGTTCACCTTCGGGTTATACCCACCCGATTCTTGCATCTTTTAAGAGCATTTGCAAGGTAACTTCCTGCAACATCAGCGCCACATCAGCTTTAACCTTTTCATATTTAACTCAAAAAAACACCAGCTATCATAACTCATCTTAACTCACCTTTAAATCAAATATTTTCAAACTCAACCCCTAAACTTAAACTAATACTTCATTTAATAACTAACATAACATTAAATATTAAACATTACAATACAAATATTAAACATTACTTAACATTAAATATTAAACATTATAATACGAAACAAATACTTATTCATCGTCTTCGAAATATTGTTGTTGTTGATGTTGAAGATGGTTCTGCCAAAGATGTTCCATAAGGTCTAGTTGTAGTCGAGTATGCGTTTCTCTGTCGCGTATTTCTTTTGCCTTTAGACGTTGGACATCGCATCTGTCGACCAACCTGTCTTTCCTCATACGTGCTGACAGATCCACTCACATCTCGCCATACTCACGTAGTGCAAACTTTTGATCTTTCAAAATTATATTATGCAAAATAATGCAACAATACATGATTTTACGTATCTTGAAATTTTATTTTATTTTATTTATTTATTTATTTTTTTTTTTTTTTTTTTTTTTTATTTTTTTTTTTTTTATCATATAGCCGTTTGATTCAAACGGTCAAATTGGAAGGGGGGTTTTCTGAATTTTTTTTGAGGGTTAACGCACCCCTTTAACACTGCGTTAACGCACCCTTAACGCAGCTGCATTAAACCTTAACGCAGGGGTGCGTTAACCGTTGCCTCTGCTCTAACTGTTCACTAGTATTATTTTATGGATTTTGCTATTAATAGCTCTAACGACGATATTTAATAGTTATATATATATATATATATGGTAAAGTTAAAATAAAAAGACAAATATCCGTACACTACGTAAAAAGATTTTTTTTTTCAAAAAAGTTCGCGAAAAAATCCATAAAAATTTCACAAGATCGGGAATGTTGGTGCATGAAACTTTTGTGAAAGAAGTTTTTCTAATTTTGAGTTTTTAAACGTTTTTTTTAATGCACAAAAAACGAATTTTGATGCGCAAAAAATTTTTGATGCACAAAATTTTCAACTTGTTTTAGTTAGATGCGCAATGTTATTTTGATTAAAAAATTCAAAAGAACTTGGGTGCAAAAACGAATTTTTGATGCACAAAAAAGTGATTTAATGCACAAACGTATTTTTTCATAAATTTTTTTGGGGAAAAATATCAACTTTTAGAAAAACTTCCTTCACAACTTTTTCATGCACCAACATACCTGATCTTGTAGAATTTTTTTGGAATTTTTCGAGAAAATTTTTGAAAAAAAAAAATCTTTTTACGTAATGTACGGATATTTGTCTTTTTATTTGATCTTTATCCATATATATATATATATATATATATATATATATATATATATATTTATTTATTTATTTATTATTATTATTTTTTACAAAAGTATTACCTTGATAAAGTAAATTAATCACAAAAAAGTTAATTACAATGAATGTCGCAGAAATAGCACATTAACCTTAAGCAAACGCTTGAACGATCATTAAATCGTTTGTGACATGCCACAGAATGATGCCAACTCTAGATACAAACTAATTAACCAACACAAATCAGTTAAAAACAACCAAAACGTTATAGGAAACCATCCAAAAGAGTTTCATACATCAATACACACGTCCAAGCCAAAGGCAATCCATAAAAGTTTAACGCGTATAAAACAAGTAAACATGGGGTTATGAAACTCACCTTAGTAAAGTGATACAATAGGGAAATATAACTGATGACGTATAGTCCGTATTCGGGTCACAAACCCGACCCATACTTAAGTCCATCACGAATGGACCCATACCCATCACGAATGGGCTATCACAATAGCGGTTTGGGCTCACGATGGCCCAAACCCAAAGCTATTTATGGTTTTGATATGGATATCCTTTATTTATGGATATATATCATATACCGCCCTATGCGGGATATGCGGAGGAGTGAAGGACACGAAACCGACTAGGGTTTCGTGTGTATATAAAGAGTCCTTCGACTCTCATTAAAGGTACGACTTACACAACCCTAACTCTTCTACAAACCCTAAAACCGATTACTTACTCTCACGCCGGAGGATAATCGTGGGAGACAATCCCACGATAAGCCTAACGGTGTTTTTCTGTTTTCTTAGTGCGCAGGTCTCAAGCATTAAGATCGAATTGGTACGGAATCAAGGAACGCCCAACTTTTGTATCAACAAGTGGCGCCATCCGTGGGACCCTACACTAAAAGCTTTCCTAAAAACTAGAATGACGAAGCACGGGAAGGAGCGGACTCCGCATGCGAAGAAAACGCATGACGATTTACTAGGGAAGAAACAGCAAACTGATGCAGCCTCTAAGCAGGCCTCTGGGACAACCAGCACGCCTAGAAGCTTAGGAGCGTACTCAGATCTGCTCTTTACTCCAACAGAACCGCTCACTATGACTACCAATGCTACTACAACAAGTACTAGCGTGGTAGACCCACAGCGCACTCCTCTAGCCATGCCAGAAGTAAACTTCACCGAGCCACCAAATGCGCCTATCCGAAACAAGGATCTTGTTTTGGAAACGGACTCCATCGCGCTAGAAGGAGTCACGCCTGAACTAACGCCAAGTGACTTCGTATCTCAAAACTACGAAGCCTTGGCTGCGCTCATGCAAGAGGAGGCAAAGAAGAGGTCAAGCCAAAGTCTGCACGCCAGGCTCAACTTCGACCCTGAGTACGAAGCATCCCCACCGCGCTACCGAAAGGAAAGACGCGAGAAGGATAGCCGCAAACAACCGGTGTTTACCAGGATTGGAAGGAAGGTTGTAGACGATGAGGCAACCGACTTCCAACATCTGGAGGAGCATGAAGATGGGGAACGGCGCGCCAATGTCCACGCTAGGCTTGGCAGTCGCAGGGTTTCAGGATAGGCTTGGGCGACGGTGCTCCCCAAGTGAAAGTCCTTCAAGCTCTGATTCTGAGGATAGTCGGCGCAAGCGCCGCAGAGGAGCAAGCTCAGATTCTGATGATAGTCGACGCAAGCGTCACAAAAGAGTACGCTCATCTTCAAGTGATTCCTCGGACAACGAGGACAAAGAAACTGGACACTGGAAATCAAGAGGGAAATACCGCGACCAGGAAGACGAAGACATGTCTCTTCCCTGGCGTCGCCAAAAAGTTGATGCGTTTACTAGGCGCATCAGCGATTTTTCGGAGAATAAGAAAAGGCGTATGCCTGCTAATGTCAAAACATATGATGGGACAGGTGATCCTGATGATCACCTAAAAATTTTCGAATCAGCAGCCACTATCGAAAATTGGCCACAACCTGTGTGGTGCCATATGTTCAACTCTACATTAGTAGGGAATGCGCGCAACTGGTTTAGTAAGCTTCCACGCAGAAGCATCGGTGGGTTTGAAGAGTTGCGCAAGGCATTTCGTTTAAACTTTACTCAAAGGAAAAAGTGCGCCAAAAACCCGGTCGAACTCGCTAGGGTCAAACAGCGACAAGGGGAATCCACAAGCGCTTTCATGGAACGCTTTAAGGACGAATGCATGCAAGTTAAGGCATGCCCAGAGATACTAAAGATATCGGGTTTTATGAATGCAATCAATAACCCAGATTTGATAAAAAAAATTTAATGATAAGGTTCCCCTAACCTTTGACGAACTCATGAAACGAACGAGGTCCTTCGTCCAAGGAGAAGCAGCCGCTGCGGATAGCAAGAAAGGCTACTCGAACCATAGGTCACAAGAAGAGTCAAGGAGACAATCCAATGACCAAAGTGGCAATCGTAACAAAAGTTATCGCAACCAAGGAGGCGGAAGGGGAAACGACAAGTACACCCCATTAACAAAAACTCCAAAGGAGATATTCGCGACGGAAGGTGCGAACTTTCCAAGACCCCCACCTATGCACACCCCTGAGGATCGGCGCGTAGGGAACGGATACTGCGAGTATCACGCACAGAAGGGCCATACCACTAATGAGTGTGTCCAATTACGCCAACTAATCGAGAAACTAGTGAAAGAAGGCAGGTTGGACCACCTCGTTAAAAACATTAAGGAGGGGAAAGACAAGCAGAGAACCGGAGGCAAGAAGGAAGCGCCTAAGGAAAAAGCAGATACTATCTACATGATACAATCATAGCAGCGAAAGATTAGGAAAAAGGTGAGCCAGAAGTTCTCTCATGGAAGCGAAATCTCCTTCCCCACCTTAACTGCGGACAACGCAGTGGCAGAACCACTTACCATTGAAATAAACGCGGGGGGTCACGACATCCACCGCATGTATGTCGATGGGGGCGCATCAGCGGATATAATGTATGAACATTGCTTCAAGAGATTGCGTCCTGAGATACAAGGACAGTTAATTCCAGCCACGACTGCGCTCACTGGCTTTACAGGAGAGAAGATATGGCCTATGGGGCAACTGCGCCTACTAGTTGCTGTCGGTAATAAGGAACACTCCACGACAGCCTGGATGAACTTTATGGTAATTAAATCCCCTTCGTCATACAATGGCATCATTGGAAGGTCAGGAATATCGGCGTTGCGCGCGGTACCATCCACAGCGCATGGGATGCTCAAATTCCCAATCGAAGGCGGCATCGTCACCATTTACAACAACGCTGCGCCACCAGAAGAATGTAACACGATTACATGTGAGACAACGCACGTCCCAGAACAGAGCGCAGCTAAAGTTCCAAATTTGAAGGTCGCAATTCACCCTGATTACCCAGAGCAAGAAGTATCAATCGGAGGATCGCTGTCTGACAAAGGCAGAGCAGCTGTGTGCGCACTCTTACAGAGGAATCTGGATATCTTTGCCTGGAAACCAAAACACATGACTGGCGTACCACGATCGATAGCAGAACACAAGTTACAAATCCGACAAGGATATTCACCAGTAAGGCAGAAAAAGCGCGGCCAGGCTCCAGAGCGCGCAAAAGCCATACTAGAAGAAGTACACAAACTCGTGGACGCTGGCATCATGCGGGAAGTCTATTACCACGATTGGCTCTCCAACCCAGTAATGGTCAAAAAGAGCGATGGCAGTTGGCGAATGTGTGTGGACTTCACTGACCTTAATAAAGCATGTCCACAGGACTACTACCCACTACCAGAGATAGACTGTAAAGTGGAATCGTTGTGTGGATATCCCTTTAAGTGTTTCTTGGACGCATACAAAGGGTACCACCAAATCCAAATGGCCAAGGAAGACGAGGAAAAAACAGCTTTCCACACAAGCCAAGGGGTCTACTGTTACACAAAGATGCCTTTTGGCCTGAAGAACGCGGGCGCCACCTACCAGCGATTGGTAGATAATGCATTCGAAAAGCAAGTGGGCCGCAACTTAGAAGTTTATGTGGATGATCTTGTCATAAAAAGCCATACTGAGGATGAAGTGGTGCGCGATATAGAAGAAACATTTAGAACGCTACGGGCGATCAACATGAAGTTAAATCCCAAGAAGTGCACTTTCGGTGCTACAGAAGGGATGTTCTTGGGATATCTGATAGAACCAGATGGCATTAAACCATGCCCAGAAAAGACAGACGCTGTCCTCCAACTTCCTTCACCACGCACGTTGAAAGAAGTTCAATCTCTAAATGGAAAGCTAGCCGGTTTGAACAGATTCCTGTCCAAATCAGCGGATAAGTCACTTCCTTTATTCAAAACACTCAAGAAGTGTACTAAAAAGGGAGACTTCCGGTGGACTGCGGAAGCGGAAGAAGCCTTCACCAAGCTTAAGCAACATATAGCAGCGCTTCCTAAGCTAGTCGCACCCCGACCAGGGGAGGAGTTAATCATCTACTTATCCGCCACCCAAGGAGCGATCAGCGCAGTCCTACTGACGGATAGGAATTCTGTGCAAACACCAGTGTATTTTGTAAGTAAAGCACTCAAAAAGACAGAGATCAACTACAGCTCAATGGAAAAGTTGGTTTTGGCGTTAGTATTTGCTGCCAAAAGACTACGCAGATACTTTCAAGCGCACCCAATAGCAGTAATTACCGACCAACCTATCAAACAAGTTATCTCTAAACCTGACGCATCGGGCCGATTACAAAAATGGAGTGTACTGCTAGGCGAGTATAACATCTCCTATAGACCACGCACTGCGGTCAAAGGACAAATATTAGCAGACTTCATTATCGAAAAGCCAGACACCGATGCCGCACCCCCACCAAGCAAGGTAGAATTACAAGAGCCATGGATCTTATTCACGGATGGATCTTCATGCGTGGATGGGTCGGGCGCTGGCCTTATACTCACTAATCCAGAAGGAATGGAGTTCACTTACGCACTGCGTTTCGAATTCACAGCCACGAACAACGAGGCAGAGTACGAGGCCCTAATCGCTGGATTGCGCATTGCAACTCGAATGGGTGTACGCAACCTAGAAGCAAACGTGGATTCTCGATTAGTAGCCAACCATGTGTTAGGAGAATATGTGGCTAAAGAGGACAACATGGTCCAATACCTTGAAAAGACAAAGTCACTAATTCAAAGTTTTGATAGGTTTACAATCAAACAAGTTCCTAGAGGGGAAAACAAAAAAGCAGATGCACTGAGCAAGATTGCATCTACAAGCTTTGCGCACCTATCAAAACAAGTATTGGTGGAGATTCTAAAGAACAAGTCCATCTCGGAGATGGAGATATCTACGGTGATAGAAGAGCAGGATCCTACATGGATGACCCCTATCATCGATTTTATAAACAAGGGCAAATTGCCCGAGGAGCTAAAAGACGCTCGACGGATACGGCGCACGGCGCAGAGGTTCGAGCTGAGAGATGGTATCCTATATCGGCGCTCATTCCTACAGCCATGGCTTCGGTGCTTTAGACCTCTCCAGGCAGACTACGTACTCTGGGAGATCCACGCTGGTTCGTGCAGCATGCATTCAGGACCACGATCCGTCGTAGCACGCGCACTGCGCTCAGGATACTACTGGCCTACTATGCACCGTGATGCGCGCGATGTGATAAGGAAATGCAATGACTGCCAAGTTCATAGACCCATTCCGCGTAGACCACAACAAGAGCTGATGCCTATTACTTCTCCATGGCCATTCTATAAATGGGGCATTGACATTGCGGGTCCTTTCCCTGTCGCAGCTGGAGGACTGAAATTCCTTATTGTGGCGATAGATTACTTTACTAAGTGGATCGAGGCAAAGGCAGTTGCGACTATCACAGGTAACCAAGTAAAACGATTTGTTTGGGAAAATATTGTATGCCGCTTTGGATTACCTGGGGAAATCGTCTCGGACAACGGAAAACAATTCCGTGATAACCCGTTCAAAGACTGGTGCGCGGAACTAAATATCACACAACACTTCGCATCAGTTAAACACCCACAAACCAATGGTTTAGTTGAGCGCGCAAATCGTAGCCTAGGCGAAGGAATTAAAGCGCGCCTGGATAAACACAAAGGAAGATGGGTGGACGAATTGTCACATGTCTTATGGGCGCATCGCACGACGATCAAAGTTAGCAATGGCGACACTCCTTTTTCCCTTGTCTACGGGACAGAAGCTGTTATACCAGCTGAAATTGGGATGCCAACTATCCGCACCTCGGAAGTCAATGTCGTGACCAATGACGACGAGCGACGTATAGACCTGGACTTATTGGAGGAAAGGCGCGAGCGCGCAGCTATACGTGAAGTAAAAGCCAAGTCAAGAATGAAAGGATACTACGATGCTAAAGTTCGAAGCACCTCATTCAGACCAGGCGACTTTGTTTATCGCGCCAATGATGCGAGTCACGCAGAAGATACAGGTAAACTTGGACCGAAGTGGGAAGGACCTTATGAGGTCATTGAGGCACTAGGACAAGGCGCGTACAAGCTGCGTAACACAGATGGCCACGAGCTACCACGCACATGGAACGTTTGCAATCTCAAGAGATGCTACCTTTAGATAAGGCTACGGCCTCACACACGGACACCTCCGCACTTTAGTAAGTGCCCAATAAATATCCGTGTATTTATATCTTGTTTCATTTAGACAAATGTTTTTCGTTTTTACAAAAACTTGCAAGTATTAATAAAATGTTGTGGTTTCTAGCTAACTCCGCGACACACTTTACTTTATTGTTTCCATATTATTTATGTTTCAATATTGTCATATTATCTTTTGCCTACATGGCGTGCATGCACTAATTAAAAACCCACGATGGTAAAAGGATGAGTAAACCTAACAAATGACTCGTTGAGTAAGAGGGTTGCAAACCCATCAACATCGGATCACGTATCCTTGTTAAACACCTTACTCTCAAGACGTTGGAGTAAGTTCGATGCGCATCTCACGACGGGTGCGCAATTATGCATACTGTGCGCGTTTAACAATCTAGGAGTTAAGACAACTAACCCCTTAGTATGGTCTTAGTAGCACGCTGCAATCCATACACTTGTGCACCCCACGATGAGTACACAGCAAATTGTAAATTCCATAAACAATTATGTTATATACAACCATGTCATACACGACTATGTCATAAGTTACATACAAGATAAGTATAGGTGATTATGAATCCTTGTAAACTTTCTTCAAGTATGTTTATACAAGCAATTTGACTCTTAGACATCTTTTATGCAAAGATAAAATAACTAAGTACAAACGTTATAACCACAGCCAAATTTGATATAATATGCATACAATGGTATTATTCAAAATCAACGCTTCATTATACCAAGTTCATCAAAAGTACACATCCAACAAGCATATGTACAAGGAAAAAGTGGACATATAACAAAATACCACTACACATAGACTACCAAGACATGCTACGAGTACGCCTTAGCCCTGAGCTACCTGCCTGGTGCGCCACACGACCAGCATCTGTAAGCATCCGTAACAACTCAGCATCCTTGGGCGCTACTGTTGGTACGCTAACAGGCACCCCATCAGATCTAGGAATATGGGCTGCGCCAAGACCACACAAGATAGCCTTTCCCTTCTGACCCCTCTTCTTGGCAAGCCTCATCTCATGAGCTTCCAAAGATGTCTTCAACGGAATTTCTTTCTCAAGAGCAAAAGGGTTTAGGATATCACGAGGGCGAGCGAAAATAGGCACCTGTAGCTGCGACACATTCGACTTCAAAAAATAATCAAGCTGCTCCTCAGCAGCCTCGGATGAATGTCTAGCCAAGGTCAAACCCTCCATAATCACACTAATAGGGAAGTCCTGATCACGCTCCAGCTGCGCTATATGAGGAAGCTCAAAAAGTTTTAACTTCTCCATAGCAGAAACAAGCTCGCCATAGGCATTCTCATTGTACCCAGGCACCTCTGAGGGAGACATCGCCAAAACCTTGGCAGCGCATAGTTCCTCCACTGCTTCCGCCTTACCACGCGCGAGAGCACATTGCACCACATTCCCGAAGGACTCCTTAACCTCTCGAGACTCCAGCGTGGTCATAGCAGCCAGACGCAGACCATGGCTGATGAGCCACCTGCGCTCAGCTATAGTCGACACCAAATGAGGATACAACTCCTCATCATACTCTATGCTGAGCTTGCGCAGCTTATTCTCCTGACTATCTAGCAAACTCTGCACAGCCTTGCGGAATTCATCCAAATCGGACATGAGCTTCCCCTTATTCAGCTCCATATACCTCATGGCCCAAAGGCAGGAGGCCTTGTACTCTTTCGCTCCAGTGCGCTCTTTAGCCAGATCAGACATGAGCAACATCTTCTCATCAGCAACCTTCTGGTCATACATAGCGGATGTTCTCAATTCCGCCTGCGCCTCAGCCAACTGCGCCCTTAGAAGCTCAATTTCCTTATCCTTTTGAGCAACCAGACTGCTCTCACCAGCATACTCAGCCTGTAGCTGCGCCACCAATGAAGCTTGGTGCGCAGCAGATAACGCCAACTCCTCAAGAAGGCTACTCCTTGGCGCATCTCCAGCAGATTTTTCTTCAAACACTGGACTCTCAGGCCCAAAATCACCAACATCAGTCTTGGGGGGCGAACTCTCCACATGCGCATCATCCTCAACAGCAGTCTCAGCCCTACACGCAAATAACAAAGTTACTCTATAATACTAATATCGTATTAAAGGACTGCAGATCTAAAGACACAAATGCTTACGTGGGAGGAGGAGTCTTATGCGATGACGCATCTTCTTCAGCAGGACGCTCGACAACAAGCGCAGGGCGCTTACTTGATGTCCCTGCGCCATCATCACCAGACGCCCTCTTGCGTTTTCGCACCAAGCCCTCATCTCCAGACTCGTCCATAGCACTCCCTGATGAGTCTACATGCAACAACTCAACAGGGATCTGCGACTCAGCAGAGGGAAAGCTGCGCAGAGGAGTCGCCATAGTGACACCTGCGGGGACCTCCCCCATCTCCTCTGTCTCCTCTATCTCCTCCTGCGCAATCACCATTGTGCGCCCTGCAGTAGCCTGAAGCAATGGCTGCTCCCCATCTCTTAGCGGGCGCACCCCTACGATCACCTTTGTAGGCTTCGCCAAGCGAACAACATCAAACAGGTCCATCTCTGCGCAACAAAGCAACAAACAAATAGCAAAAGTGTTAGAAAATCTACAAAGGGTAGAATGCTTACAACTACTAAGTGAAGAGGAAGGAAGAGACAAGCACCCACCCCGGCTATTTCCATCCAAAAATGTTGGCACCTCTTCTGGACTACCAAAGTAGTTGCGACTGATGCCCATGTGCACCAGAAATTCTTCAGGATACGGTTCAATAGGTATACGATTGGTGTTTATCGTATCCGCATCCGCCACATTATACAACCCGGGGTCTGGGCGCTCATCTCTCGGCAACGATTCTTGAGTATAAAACTCAAATACCCAAGGAAAAAATGCACTATCAATCCAGAAAAAATTTTCCCTCCATACCCTTAGCGCGTCTAATTTCTTTGCATAACATTGCAGAGACCCCGCGCGCTTAGCAAAAGTGACCCACCCGTTCAACCACGAAGTGTGGTAAAACGCGCGGAATAGATGCACTGTGGGCTCAATCCCCAAAAGGCGACAATTTACTTCGAAGTTAGTTATTTTTGCTGCACCTATACAGTGCAGCTGAGAAATATGAAGGCGATAATGATTTAGAATATCGCACAAAAAGAGGGAGATGGGCGCACGCTGGTTAGCGAATTCAAAGAAGCGCGTATAGACCCCCACCTTCCCTCGCGGGAAATCTGCTATTGATGCATTCGCAGCCGGAACTACCGGATGCAATGAGAGAGGGATGTAATAATCGGAGGTGAACTGACGAAGTTCATCCTCCGATATATCGGAAGGAATCTCAGACAACTGAAGAACCATTATTGGAATTTAAAGTGTTACGAAGCGCACGCGCTATTACCTGGGATTTCGTTGATTTCTTGATCGCTATTGGAAGGTTTAACAATGGCGGAAAAATGATGGTTTTTACTGCGGTAGCCACAGAGAAATGGCGGCTTCACTTTATATAGGGTACACATATTCGTGGATGTACGACATGTGTACCCCACTTGCTCTAATCGGACGGGTGGGAACTCAAAAGGTAAAGCACTTTTTCACCCACCACACACGATTTTCGAAGAAGATACTTGGACTAGGTTAACTCGCTACTTTTGGCGGGAAATAATTAAAACTTCCCTGCTACGCATCGAGTAATATATATTTTTAAGTTGTTAGTCTAGTACCCGCAATCACGCATTGCGCACACTAGACTGGGGGGACATGATGACGTATAGTCCGTATTCGGGTCACGAACCCGACCCATACTTAAGTCCATCACGAATGGACCCATACCCATCACGAATGGGCTATCACAATAGCGGTTTGGGCTCACGATGGCCCAAACCCAAAGCTATTTATGGTTTTGATATGGATATCCTTTATTTATGGATATATATCATATACCGCCCTATGCGGGATATGCGGAGGAGTGAAGGACACGAAACCGACTAGGGTTTCGTGTGTATATAAAGAGTCCTTCGACTCTCATTAAAGGTACGACTTACACAACCCTAACTCTTCTACAAACCCTAAAACCGATTACTTACTCTCACGCCGGAGGATAATCGTGGGAGACAATCCCACGATAAGCCTAACGGTGTTTTTCTGTTTTCTTAGTGCGCAGGTCTCAAGCATTAAGATCGAATTGGTACGGAATCAAGGAACGCCCAACTTTTATATCAACAGGGAAATATAACGTAAGTTCAGCGAACACAAATCTTAATCGCGGCCTAAATAAATAAGTAGTCTTAGGAAAGATACGATATGTACTATATGCACATGAGTTTTATAAAGTTTTATCACCCTTATATACTTTTAGTGAAGTTTTATAAAGATTCGCGAGTCAAATCGTTTAAGAAAAACAAGTAAAACGCGTTTTTAGTTTCAAAAACTCTTTAAATAAGTTGCTGAATTGAAATAAATAATGACTTTAAATGGGTGTAACTTCTTCGTTTCTTGTCCAATTTTTGTCATTCAAAGCCCTAAACGCAGGTAAAAATATCTACTTTTAAAAAATATGGCCTCGGTTTATGAAATTAGGTTTTAGGTGTCCATTTGTACTCAAATAGAGGCTATCATAATTTAACAGTTTCAGGCAGAAATTTTACTCAACTTCATGAGGAAATTCACGAGGCCATAATGTTGGGTCCATTCAGTACCCAAGTTCCCTTAAACTATGATTTGAATAGAAATAAACCTAAGTGTTGCAAATCCGTAAACATAATCAAGTCACTGAATGAGTAGTCACTCAGTGAGTCTCCTTCAGGATACTCAACAACTATAAAGACTGAATACTTAAGAAGACTGAAGACTTGAGAAGACTGAAGACTGAAGAAGACTTAATACTTAAGAAGATTGAAGTAAAGGCGGGATAATTTCTAAATGTATAAGGGTGAGTCCTTATCACTCAGAAGTCAAACTTACCCTGAATGGATTAAAACCAAAGCAGTGTCATCACTGCTCATCAGAAAGCACCATTGTCTTATACCCAAAGTAGAATTGTAAAAGTGACAAAATGTGTAAGCATTTTGTCCAAAGTAGCTTAGGTCATCTTTGTCTTCTTAGATAACGGTTGAATTACATTTGTGTATAAATAGGATCATAAGCAGGATTAGAAAAGTTGAAAAAGTTTGTGCAATTAATGCTAAGCATTCACAAACCCTTTCTACTCCTCCAAATACAACTAAGTCCCTGAGATAGCTCAGTTTGTTAGCATAGTTGTACTTAAGCTTAGCTTAAGTTTAAAGAGGAGATTACCACACTTGTCATTTCAATCCTAAGTGTTATTCCACAAACACTTGGGTATAATTCTTTGATTGATTTCTAATAAGAATTAAACGTTGAAAAATCTTGTCTATTTACTTTTACGTTTTCTTATAACTATCAAAGAATATCATTACATTACTTAACCATGGTGCATGGTTAGATTAACTTTTTAGTTAACTCTAACTGTGTAAACGGGTCCAACAAGTGGTATCGGAGCCTCTGGTTTTTAAAACATTCTAAAAAGAGTGCTTAAAAGTTTTTAAAATCAAGATCCTACTATGGCTGATACTGATGTACCCCAGCTAGTCGATAAAAAAAGAGGAAGCTATTCAACTATCGCTCCTAGCCTAGAAGCTGGAAAATTCAATAAGTGGAAAAAGCGCATGCTTTGCTACTTAACTATTATGGGACCATACTACATAAAATGCATCAATGAAGGTCCTATTGTCCCAAAAATTGCTGAAGGTCTACCAAAGCCTGAAGCTCATTGGACAATTGATGAGAGAAGGGTGGTCAATCAGGACCAATGCCTTAAAAGCATCATTATATCATGTCTTCCTGACGATACAATGGAATCAGTCATTAACTGCCCAACAGCCAAACAAACTTGGCTTGACTTGGTTCACAGATTTGAAGGTCCCTCAGATACCAAGGAAACAGGATAATGGACCTGAAACTTGAGTATAACACTTTCAGGGCCAGAGACTCTGAAAGTCTCTCTCAAACCTATACCCATTACAAAACTCTGCTCAATGAGCTGTCCAATGATGGTGTTATTCTGTCTAAGCATGAAATCAATATTGGCTTTGTCAACAGTCTCCCTGAGAAGTGGTTAAACTTCTCTCAGGGTCTTAGAAATGCTAATCACATTCAAAATCTTGAGTTCCCTCAAATCTATGGAAAGTTTGTCTATAAAGACAACTTAATCTCTAGGAGATACCCTGACTCTAAGAAAGCTCAAGAGTCAAAAAAGGCCCTGACAATTTCACCCATATCCACTGCCTTTTATTCTAATGGTGTTGTGCAAGACTTCCAAGAAAATTCAGATGATGAGGTTGATGAGAGAACCAGTGAGGAGTACCTAAATGATTTACAAACAAAATTTCAAGAAATGACACTCCTTGCAAGTTCTAAACATTTTATCAAAAGAAACAAATCAAACTTTTCTAGTGCAAAAGATAACGAAAACACTGAATGGTCATTTTGCAAAAGATTGTTTCTCTAAAACAACCTCAGAACCCTCATACAAATTTTCTAGAGATAGTTCTTCCTCAGGAAGTAGCAAGTTTCAACCCAAAATACTTCAGTCTACTCAACACTTTCAAAATAAAACTGAGCAAAATGTTCTAAAAGATTTTGAAGCTAAGTACAAAAAAGCTAAAGCTAAAGTTTCACTTCTTGAAGAAGCCCCCTTAACATCTCAACCAACTCAAACCACTAAGCCATTTCAGTCCAAAAATAAGGGTCTTGTAGCTGAAACATTTGATTGAATAAGGAAGCTGTCTCCACTGATGATGAAGAGGAAGTAAAAGTCAGTGCACTGATGGCACTTGCAAAGGGAGAAAAGCTATCAGTTGGAAAAAGTCATGCTAGGAACGGGCAATGGGTCAACATCACCATGAGAAAGGTAAACATTTTACTGTCTATGGATGACGATGTTGACTGGCAATCTTATTTGAGTTATATTAATGTGGATCTTTAGTTTGTTGAAGAGAAAAGATTAAATCTGTTTACAAAATATAACAAAATTGCTTTTGAATTAAATAAGTGTATAGATGAATGATCCGTTCAAAACGTACGTATAAATATTATGCAACGACGGATACACGTGAATAAATACAAATCACCCCTTTGTGAAAAAGGATACTTGCAAAAACTCACGTTCGTGTGTAGTGTGAAACCAGGTAAGTGATTACCCGGATCGTTTCCCAACGAGGCTGGAATGAGCAAATTGTTTAAAGCTTTTGGATTTAAAGTGACAGATGATTTAGATATTTTGGATTTTGCTTTTTTATATCTAATTAACAAATGAGGAATAAATTTACAAAAGAAAATTAAACACTAATTAATAAACTAAAAAACGCGTAACAGGAAATCTAAAATGGGACTAAAAAGTGAAATCTATGAAATTAAAACCTAAAAGTGTAAAATTACTTAAAACTTATTTTAAAACTAAAATTATATTTTTTTCACTTTTTATCTAATTATTATTAATTATTTATTATTTAATTACTTTTTAAACTATTTTAATTTATAATAAATACTAAATGAACAAAGAAAAATCTAAAACTTTTTCTAAAAATATTATGAGGTGAAAAGAAGCTAAGAAAATTATAAAAATAAAAAAGTGCTTAATTAAAAATTTAAAAAGATAAAATCTATTAAATAGAAACTATCACTTATTTTATATTTTATTTTTTCTAAGGTCTACAAAGATTATTATATTTTTCCTAGATTCTACTTAATAAAATAAAATTTTGAAAATTAAAATTATATTTTTCTGATTATTATTCTATTTATTATGATTTAATTACTATTATAAACTAATTAAAAAGATTAAAAATATCAAATGACTTAGGAAAAATCTGAAAAATTCAGGATAAGTCTAAATTAATATTCTTAATATAGGAAAATTAAGATCAAAAGTCTACTAAACCCTAATAAGCAGATGGGCAGATAAGCAGTTTGGGAATAAGCCCAAAAATAAGCTAATAAGCACAAAAATTTACCAAAGGCTCAGGACAAGTTTAAACAACTTATATAAGCACAAAATAACTTAAATCAAACAGCTAATCCCACAAAATAAGCTAATTAAGCACTTGAGCAGTTGCAAAATTTATGTAGAAAACTCAGGAAAATAGCAAACTTGTAAAGCAGATTAAGCAATTCAAATAAGCAGATAAGTGGAGTATTAAGGGGGCAAAAGCTAGATAGTACTACATGGCTATCCTAAAAACCAAAAAGCCCCATCTCAAACAGGCCAATTGAACTCCAATTAAGCCCTAGTTCAGATGGTGAAAAACTGAGTAAACTTATGCAAGGTACTGCTAGAGTGAACAAGGTACTGCTGGGGAAATTTGCAGACCAAATTTAAGCTATCTGATAAGCTAGGAATTGGAATCCAAGCACAGAATCTTAAAGCCTACTAGGTGAACTACTTATAAACTAAAATTCAGGGTCTCAGCTTTTCTAAATAAGCTAAAAATAAGCTGAGAAGAAGGGCTATGTCTGCTCAGACTACTCAGTGTATACTGAGTATGCAGAGTTGGTGTGCAGAGGTGCACAAGCCAAAGGATCTTAAACCAACATTTGTGTTTACTCTAAATGAATCCAAAAGACCTCAGAAAAGCCATAGATGAGGTCCAAATGAGCTCAAGCTTATTAGAAGCTTATATGGGCTGTTGAGCCTCTATAAATCCCACAGATGGTCCAAAAACACAAGACCAACCAAATGGACTTATAGAACAACTTAAAAAAAGCTTATTATGACTATTTTAAGCAAGATCCAAGTTGAGAAAATAGTCAATGAACAGTACAAGCTTGTTTGACCAAGTTGACTGCATAAACCAAACACCCCTTTGTAATGGTCTGTGATGATTTTTTAAAATGAAACACACTATTTCAAACTATAAGTCTTGATTTTACTGATTAAATAACTTAATTAAACTCTAATAAGTAACTTTTAACAAGAAAATAAGCAATAGATTAAGCTATGCTATATTTAGCTATTTTTGGATTTTTTAACTGATTTTAAGAGAAATAAAGAACAAACTATATAACTACTGATAACACAGATGAAATATGTTTAGAAACTAGCAATAAGCATATAACAACAATAATAAGCTAATAATAAGCACTAGTACAGTGGAAGTAGGAATTATGCTAAAATTGAGAAAAAGCTTACAACTGCTATAGCTTATGGAACAAGGAAACAAGGACAGAACCAAACCTAGCTTGTTCACACAAGCTAGAAAACCCAAGAAAAGCCTTCCTAGATAGCTTATCTCTTCTGAATAGCTTATTGTGAGCTTATGTTGACTTTTGTTGACTTTTCTTCATTTCTTGAATTAGAACAGGTTTAATCTAAAATAAACTTACAACAAGCTATTATAAGCTTGCATAAGCTTATAGAAACAACTAAGAAGTTATTTCAATTAACACTTAACTTAATTCGAGTTCTCAGTACACATAGAATTTTAGAAATTTGGAATTATCATTCGATACTAGAAATTGTACAAGGATTAACAATAAACACACTAAATTTAACTTGTATTGATTGTTGAAACTTGAGATTACAAATTATAGCTACTGAAAATTAAAATACGATTATGCTAATTTATCTACTTAGCCATAAGGCTTACATTGCTTCCTATTTATACAAAAACTAAGTGGGATATATCCTATCTTCTTCTCTGATCCTTTCTGAGCCCTTGGATAGTCTTCAAACGATCTCAGCCTTTGATAAGGATTTTTGGCGCCAAAATTGAGTGAGTGGAAAATTACCACTAGTACTGATAACTTGAAAGGATGAAGAAGCAATTAATGCAATTTGGTTTGTTAGGTAGATGGGATAGGAGGAGGGGGGTGGGTGTGTCAGAGAGGCGGTGGAAATGGTGGTGGTATTGGTGGGTGGTTTTGGCGGGTTTAGTGGTATAGAAGAAAGGTTTGACCGAGTCAACCTATGGGTTAAATAAAAGGGTTGGGTCGGGTTTATGTTTGGGCTTGTGGGCTGGGTTTAGTAACTGGGTTATAGGATTGGACTGGATTGGGTTAGTTTGTTGCTGGGTTTAATTTAGGATAGGATTTGGATTTTATTTAAACTTTAGGGACTATTGTTGTACTATGCTGAAAATCCAAGGACCATAACTGCCAATAGTGAAAATTAATTCCAAGGACCATTTGTGACATTTTGGTTTCCCAAGGACTCACTTTGACTTATCTTTCAAATTAAACCTTCAGGGACTAATTCTGCCAATTTGTGAAACTTCAGGGACTGAAAATGTCAATTTTGTAAACTTAGCTCGTTTTTCACCTGTTTTCAATCTTTTTGTTCCTGAATCATATAAAAACACATTTTATGATATTTTCTGTATTTTGAAGCATTTCTGAGTGTTTTTAAATGTTTTTGCAGTTTAAATGGGAATAAAATGATGAGTATTTAGACACTCATCAATCCCCCACACTAAACTATTGCTAGTCCCTAGCAATCTTTTATGAAAATTTAATGGATTTTATCTCTTTACCAAAAGCCATTACTTCTGGAGTAGCCAATGTTTTAGTATGTGATACTTTGGTACAATGATAACCAAATGATTTTGAGCAAATCATCAGCTGTCAACGGATTTGATTTGTCTTTACCAAAAGCCGTTTGCTTCTGGACTAGCCAACTCTTAGATAAAATACAGTTATTATCTTTGGTGAGCTGATTACCAAATATGGTTTTCCACTGCCTTTACCACAAGCCATAACCTTGCGGGCTAGCCAACTCTTCACTTATAAAGATATGGGGAGTTGAATACCATACAATTTTCGGTAAATTGTAAGCCATCAACGGATTTGAGACATCTTTACCAAGAGCTGTTTGCTCTCGGATTAGCCAATCCTTATGTGGGTTAGACATGGCGGACTGATAACCATTTATTGCGTTCTAAGTGAGAAAAAATTTTAAAATTTTGGCCAAAATGGGGGTACTAGATGGTACATATGATCAAATTCGCTAGAATTCCCCCCCACACTTAGAACTGAATATTGCCCTCAATATTCAAAGTACCGGCTATTATGCCGACACTTAGAACGTAAAAAGGAAACATTACTAATAGCTTTTTTTTTTTTTTTTTTTTTTTTTTTTTTTTTTTTTTTTTTTTTTTTAATAACTATGTACATATATACAACATTGTGGGGCATCTCCCCCACACTAGGGTGAGACATGGGTGAAAACCCATGTTTTACTACTGTTTTTATTCACCGAGTCGCTAGCTTGACTCGACCCCGAATTCCTTGGTTCATGGGGAAGTAAGTGGAAGAGACCATCTCAATCGGACTTTCATTCAAGATGTCTAGATAAACATTGAAGTATATGAAAGTTCCACACCGATAGAGATATATCCGGCTTTTAAACCAATGTTAGATGGAAAATGCCGGGGTCAAAGGTAATATCCTCACTCCCGAATGAGTGAAGGATAGGGGAAATCACCGGGTAGGTGAAGGGAAGAAGAGAGATCTGAATAGCAATTAAGATAAGAACTTCCTCCTCAAGAATTGTATATTCAAGTGGAGGAGGCAAGTCCTTAAACTTGATCTCCGGAAATTTATCAGTTTTCTCAACTGACTTGATTTCCTTCTTATGAAGTTCAACGGGAGGGAGAGGAGGAGAATTGTCCTGATTCAACAATTTCTCAAGAAGAAGAATATCTCCTTCCAGATCAATCTCAGCGTTATCAATTCCTTCTAGAAATGAATCACACTTGAGAAAAGCCTCGATCTCGTCCAAATTGGAATCACTTCCCTCAAACGGAGTGAGAGAAGGGGAAGAGTCGGAAATGATAGGCAGAGAAGATGTGGTGGGATCACCACTCACAGAATTATGAAAATAACCAAGACTTTCTTGAGAGTACTCCTCTGAAGCAATATCAATGACATCGATTCGGTTAACCGATTTAGAATCATAACTTGAGGAGTACCTCGATGTTTGATCATGGTTAAAGGTAACAGCTTCATTACCCACACGCAATGTGATCTCATGCTTAAATACATCAATAAGAGCATGGCCCGTTTTTAGGAATCCTCTTCCAAGAATGAGAGGAACCTTTTGATCTGCGTCGAAGTCAACAACCACAAAGTCAGCTGGAAAATGGAACTTTCCTACTTTCACAAATACATCCTCAGCAATGCCGCATGGATGAGATATGGTTCAATCTGCAAGCTCAAGAGTCATGCAGGTAGGAGTAAGAGCCGGAAGAGAAAGTTTCTTCCATACTGAATGAGGCATCAGGTTGATGCTTGCACCAAGATCGGCCAAGGCATAGCATTCAACCATTCCCGGAAATACACAAGGTATTAGAAACTTTCCAGGATCTCCAAGCTTCTCGGGAAGCTTTTTCAAGATAACTGCTGAGCAGTTCTCATTTAATGGAGTTTTAGCCATTTCAATCAGTTTTTCCTTGTTGCTTAACAAGTGTTTGATTGTTGATGCAAACTTGGGCATCAGAATGATAGCATCCGCAAAACTTATGTCAAAATGTAATTCTTTAAAGATTTGAAAGAATTTGTCCATTTGTTGACTAGCCTTTTCGCGGAGCTTTTGCTCATTTAAGCGCGATGGGTAAGGAATGTAAGGTTTGGATTTAGGGGCAATGACTTCAGGAGTCTCAATAGATTCAAAGACAACTCCTGGTTTGGATTTCTTTTTAGGGACAACCGGAGGATGGACTTGTGCTGTACTTTGTGGGCTTGGAATTTTCACTTTGTCCGTTGTATCCTCCGTCTCTTTCTCCATTTCATACAACGGAGGAGGAATAGGACCAGAAGGTCCCTCATAAGCAGCACCACTCCGAGTGGTGATAGCTTTGATGAAAGTGGTATTTTCATCATCATCACTGTCATCAAGCACACTGATAGGAGTAGCATTGAGCATATTGGAATAAGCTCTGGCTGTTCTTTGCTCACTAAGTTTGCTTGACAAACTTTTAACCGTAAATCGTGATAGAGTAGGATCTATTCTTGACGGTTGAGGAGCAATTGTGGGTGTAGAGTTTTGGACAACCATAGGTTGGACGTATTTAGCACTTCCATTGTTAGAGGGAAGTACCGTGTCCTTTGTCACCTTGAGTCCAACATGAGCTTTACTACTACGTGTAGTGACAGCTTTGAGTTCACCCCTTGGGTTGACAACAGTGTTACTTGGGAGACCTCCCGAGGTAGAAGGTAGATCATTTAAAGACTTTTTTATATCATTTATTTGGGTAACCAATAACCGGTTTGTCTCATATTGGGTCCTATTTGTCTCTTCTTAGGATTTTATGAATTGCTTAAGCAACTCATCTGAGGACGCCTGATTTTGGTTTTGGACATTCCATGGTTTTTGGTTAAAATTACCCTGATTCTGACCTCGATTTTGATTGAAATTTTGGGAATTGTTGAAATTTTGTCCCTAATTTTAAACAAAGCGATTTTGATTATTCTGATTTGGTACGGGTGGAAAACCAGGTGGTACCATAGCATTCGGTGCTCGGTACTGAGTTTCAGCATGCGGTCGGTATTGATTTTGGTTTACTGCAGCTATGGGAGCTGGGTAAAGAGAAGCATCGGTTGCTTGACAATCATAATACGCATGCGGGCCACCATAAGTTTCACACACTTTGTTTATGGCTTTGATTTGTTCCGGTTTATGAATTTCACTCTTTAATTCTTTCATTTCTTTCATCATGCAACGCATTGAGTCCGTTAGAAAGGCTAACTCCGATGAGTTCCCGGATGAAGAAGCATGAGTGACAGGAACATTCACTTTGTTTCGAGAAATAGGAACTTTTGATTTATTTTCACAAATTTCAACCACCTCTTTAGGTTTACGATTCAAGATATTGCCACCGGCGGCTGCGTTAAGTGAATCTTGATTGTTTTGGTTCAACCCATTATAAAACGTATTGATCTGTTGTAACTCCGTGAAATCATGATGCGGGCATTTTCTTAGGAGATCTTTAAATCTGTCCCATGCCTCTCCGAAGTTTTCATCAAAACCTTGACGAAATCCAGTAATTTCATTTTTTAGATTAGTCGTCTTTGATGGAGGGAAGAAATAATTGACAAATTTCTTTACGAGATCTTCCCAGGTTTCAATGGATCGAGGGGGTTCTTTATCCAGCCAAATCCGGGCTGCCCCTTCGAGTGAGAATGGAAATAGCATCAATTTGATAACTATTTGCGGCACATTCTTGTAATTGATTGTAGAGGTCAACTTGTTGAACCAACGAATGTGTGCATATGGATCTTCTCGTTCAAACCCGTGGAATTGGTTTGTGGACACGAGCTGAATCAAATGCGTTTTCAGCTCAAAATGATCAGAATCGATGGGTGGTAAAACGATGGCATCTCCGTAACCCTCGGTGGGTGCTTGGAGCATCTCAGCCATTGTGCGTTCGTCTGCCATATTATCAGTGAGAACAGTACGAATCTCGGGTTCGACTATTTGGGCAGCACGTCTACGATTACGTCTTCTCGGAATATCTACGAGTTCACGTAAAGGGCTTGATGACGTGGAAGAACGAGTGCGCATGCACTAAATAAAATATTTCAATTAAATCAAGATCGAAGCAAAACACAAGTGAACTTAAACCAACAATCAACAAGCGTACGGTAGCTCTCTAAAAGATAAACGCACAGAGTGGCGGAGAAGCAAAGGTGGGCAATTAATGCTCCTTAAAAACCCGCTTCTTTCAGTTCAACAATTTAATGTCAAACTATCCTTAAACCTCCTTTATAGTTTGTTTATCAATCAAAGGTGAGCCGATATTCGCAAGTGATACAGAGGCAAGTTTTAAATCTGATGTTTGGGAATCTTATTATGATAATACCCAAGTTGAGGAATATTATTTCAATTTTGCTTTTAATCTTTTATTTTACAATAAAAAGGAAATGTTTTTGGGTTTTTATTTTTTATATGATATTATATATATAAAAGAAAAGAAAAATATTTTTGTATTTTATATTGGGTTTATGGGAAATAGAAACTTCTGGAAGAAGGATCTCAAATCACTAATCGCTTAAACTCTACACAATATTGTCGCAACACAACCTCCCCGGCAGCAGCGCCAAAATTTGATCCGTTCAAAACGTACGTATAAATATTATGCAACGACGGATACACGTGAATAAATACAAATCACCCCTTTGTGAAAAAGGATACTTGCAAAAACTCACGTTCGTGTGTAGTGTGAAACCAGGTAAGTGATTACCCGGATCGTTTCCCAACGAGGCTGGAATGGGCAAATTGTTTAAAGCTTTTGGATTTAAAGTGACAGATGATTTAGATATTTTGGATTTTGCTTTTTTATATCTAATTAACAAATGAGAAATAAATATACAAAAGAAAATTAAACGCGAATTAATAAACTAAAAAACGCGTAACGGGAAATCTAAAATGGGACTAAAAAGTGAAATCTATGAAATTAAAACCTAAAAGTGTAAAATTACTTAAAACTTATTTTAAAACTAAAATTATATTTTTTTCACTTTTTATCTAATTATTATTAATTATTTATTATTTAATTACTTTTTAAACTATTTTAATTTATAATAAATACTAAATGAACAAAGAAAAATCTAAAACTTTTTCTAAAAATATTATGAGGTGAAAAGAAGCTAAGAAAATTATAAAAATAAAAAGTGCTTAATTAAAAATTTAAAAAGATAAAATCTATTAAATAGAAACTATCACTTATTTTATATTTTATTTTTTCTAAGGTCTACAAAGATTATTATATTTTTCCTAGATTCTAATTAATAAAAGAAAATTTTGAAAATTAAAATTATATTTTTCTGATTATTATTCTATTTATTATGATTTAATTACTATTATAAACTAATTAAAAAGATTAAAAATATCAAATGACTTAGAAAAAATCTGAAAAATTCAGGATAAGTCTAAATTAATATTATTAATATAGGAAAATTAAGATCAAAAGTCTACTAAACCCTAATAAGCAGATGGGCAGATAAGCAGTTTGGGAATAAGCCCAAAAATAAGCTAATAAGCACAAAAATTTACCAAAGGCTCAGGACAAGTTTAAACAACTTATATAAGCACAAAACAACTTAAATCAAACAGCTAATCCCACAAAATAAGCTAATTAAGCACTTGAGCAGTTGCAAAATTTATGTAGAAAACTCAGAAAAATAGCAAACTTGTAAAGCAGATTAAGCAATTCAAATAAGCAGATAAGTGGAGTATTAAGGGGGCAAAAGCTAGCTAGTACTACTGGCTATCCTAAAAACCAAAAAGCCCCATCTCAAACAGGCCAATTGAACTCCAATTAAGCTCTAGTTCAGATGGTGAAAAACTGAGTAAACTATGCAAGGTACTAATTCCAGGGACCATTTGGACATTTTGGTTACCCAAGGACTCACTTTGACTTATCTTCCAAGTTAAACCTTCAGGGACTAATTCTGCCAATTTATGAAACTTCAGGGACTGAAACTGTCAATTTTGTAAACTTAGCTCGTTTTTCACCTGTTTTCAATCTTTTTGTTCCTGAATCATATAAAAACACATTTTATGATATTTTCTGTATTTTGAAGCATTTCTGAGTGTTTTTAAATGTTTTTGCAGTTTAAATGGGAATAAAATGATGAGTATTTAGACACTCATCAATGAACTTCTAGCCTTAAAACAAGACAAACTTGAGGCTGTTACACTTCAAATTCAAAACACTGAACTTGTGAAACAAAATCAGGCTCTTCAAGCTGAACTTAAGAAAGAAAAAGTCATCATTGAAAAATGGACTGCAAAAAATCCTAAAGTCTTTGATTATGTTCAATATCACATTCTTAGTACCAAAAAGAGGATACTAGGAGAAGACCAACTCACTGAGTCCTCAAATGAAAATCTAAGTGAAAATGCTTTCTTATCCGTGCTAAAGTGTATATATAAATAATATCAGACGGATACACGTGAATAAAGAAAAATCAACCCTTTAGGAAAAAAGGCTAACTTGCAAAAACTCACGTTTGTGATATGTGTGATACCAGGTAAGTGATTACCCGGGTCGTGTCCCAACGAGGTGTGAATGGGCGATATCGTTTGAGGTTTGGAATTAGAGTGACTGATGATTGTAATATGGAATTTTGATTTTTTAATTCTAATTAACAAATGAGAAACAAATTCTCACAAGAAAATCTAAGATTAACACAATTTATATAAAAAACGCGAAACGGAAATATAAAAACGGGGCTACAACTGAAATATATGGAAATCTAATCTTACAAGTACAAAATTATTTTTCCTAAGTTATAAATGACAAAAGAAAATTTTAGAAAAAAGATTTATATTTTTTTGACTTTTATATTTTTTATTATGAATTAAAAACTATTAGAAACTAATTAAAAGGTTTAAAAATAGTAAATGACTTTAGAAAAATATGAAACTTTGCAGATAAATCTAAAATTAAACTAGGAATCTAGGAAAAATGAAATAAGAACTTGGTTCAACCTAAATAAGCAGAATGGGACAATAAGCAGTTTGAAATAAGCCCTAAAATAAGCTAAAGAGCTCTAAAAATTATCCAATGCTCAAATTTAGTTTAAACACACTATTAGAAGCTTAAAACAACTGAATAAGCATAAATAAGCACAAGAAATAAGCAGATAAGCAGTTGGGCAGGTTCACAAATTAGGGCAGAAACAATGGTGAAATAGCTAACTTGCAGCTGTTCAATAAGCTAGGTAGAAGCTTCTCAGGGAAAACCAAAGGTAGATTTTAAAAGCCTATACTATAGGCTACCTACAAACCAAAAATGCCCAATTTTTAAGTTCAATTGCTTATCTGATTAAGCACTAGATTAGATGTCCTAGGAAAGCAAAAGCTGATGCAGATTCAGGGCAAATCTGATGGCTTATATCAGAACTCAAATGAGCTGATTAATAAGCTCTAAAGTGCAATCCCAGATTATACCTTAAAAGCTAGTACTATAGGCTAAGTGCAAACTGATTTTCAGGAAATAAGCTCAATTGGATAAGCAGATAAAGAGTTGAGATCAGCAGCTAATGGCGTTGTTCTGCTCAGTCTATCTGATGCAGCAGTGTAAGTTTTTTATCCTTAATTTGTTTAATACTCAATGGCATGGCACCAACTTCTGCATACTTACTTTAACCACTAAAAGGGACTTACAAATGCAAAAACTTCTATTCTAAATAAGCTGAGCTTATTGGTAGCTTAATAGGGCAGTATTGGCTCTAGAATTTTACTCATAAGCTCAAATCCTCCAATCACTTTCAAATCTACTTAAATACTACAGAAAACTTCTTATCTAGCCTTAAATAAGCTAGATCAAATCTCAGCTTATGGTAATTGAACAGTACATGGCTCAAATGGCCAAAAATAAGCTTAAACCAAACACCCCTACAAGAGGTTCTGATTTGGTTTTTTAACTGGAACATATTAAATTAAGCTAAAAACTTACTTCTAGGATGACAACTAGGTATATTAAGCACTAACTAGTAACAATGAAATGGAATTAAGCAGTTTAATAAGCTAAACTGTATATAAGCTAATTTTGGCTTTTTAAACTTTTTTTAAGGAAAATAGAGCATAGGTTATTTAAAATAGATAAAGCAGACAATATGTAATTTTAAACTAGTAATAAGCAGAAAAGAAGTACAATAAGCTCTAAATAAGCACTGGTACAGTAATATGGAAATAATGCAAAAATTGGAAAATAGCTTACAACTGATATGCTATCAAACAATGGAACTAATGATCTTATAAACCCCAGCTTGTTAGCACAAGCAAATCAATACCCTATAAGCTCATCCAAAACAGCTTATTTTACACAACTGCTTATTTTGAGCAGAGTTTGACTTTCTTTGACTTTTCTTGAATTTCTTGAATTGATCTGGTTCTATCTAATATAAACTTACCAAAAGCTATGGAGAGCTTTTATAAGCTTATAGGAATGGTTAGGAACAGTGGTGAACTTATTTGATAATAACTTTAGCTTATTTCGAACTAAGTGATAAACTTGAACTTTCATTAACTTAGTTAAATCGTACAACATGGAACAATTAAAGACAAATGAGACTGAGATTAACTTAAATTAATACAAGAAACTTGAAATTCTATTGATTAAACATACAAACTATAAAAGCGACTTAAAATAAAACTAACTGCCTTCATAGGCTTACATTGGTGCCTATTTATACAAAAACTGAGGTGGGATAAGTCTTCTCATCATCTCTGATCCATTCTGATCCCTTGGATGCCCTTGAAATCATCTCATACGTTGAAACTGATTTTGGCGGGAAAATTGGTAGTAGTGGAAATACCACTTGGTTCTGATGGAGTGTGATGAGGAAGGAGCATTTAATGCTCCTTGGCTTGTTAGGTGAAGTGAGATAGGAGGAGGGGGTGGGTGTGTCAGGGATAAGGCGGTGGAGATTGGTGGTTTCTGGTATGGTTTTGGCGGGTTTGATGGTATAGAAGAAGAGTTTGACCAAGGGTCAAACGGTGTATTAGCTAATGGGAAATACCGGGTTGGGTATTTTGGTTGGGCTTGGGAAATTTGGGATTGGGCTTGGGTTTAATTAAGTTTGTAGCTGGGTTTTATTTAGGATTAGATTTGGATTTTAGGTTTAATCTTAGGGACCAAAGTTGTAATAATCTGAAAATCCAAGGACTAAAGCTGCCAAAAATCAAAACTAATTCCAGGGACCATTTGTGTCATTTTGGGATTTTGGGGGTTGACTTTGACTCTGTCTTTGACTTTCGTCTTCACTTGATCAAATGTACAATTGTTGTCGAGTCGATCCAAAAATGCTCGTTTTTGTTCCGTTTTCAATCCTTCAGTACCTGAAACACATAAAACACAAACCAAGGATATCTGCAATATATATTGGGTGTTTTAGGTCATTTTAGTGTCTATTATGGGTATAAAATGATGAGTATTTACACACTCATCACTTTCACTCCAGCTGGCATTACCTTTGAACAAAAGTTAAAACCAAAACCCAATGACTGGATTGAAAGAGTCAACCCAGACAGAAAATTACCCAACTTCAACACTGGAAAAGTCTTGAAGCCTGAATGTCAGAGATGCTTGGACTCCCTAATGAACCTAGTAGTACTGAGTCCATCAATGAGTCTGAATCAGATAACCAAACCCCTTTACCTCCTCTTAAAGCGCTTCAGGGAGCATCACCCAGTTCTGATCTCACGCCTTTGGGCTACTCTCAACACTCTCCTAAAGAGAAGTCAGGATTGGGGAGAACAATCTTGAAAAGACCCATCACAACCAAAAACAATGAAGTCTCAGTCTATACTGAAACTTCCACACCTTCAGTTCCAACTGAGAAGAAGAAAAACAACACTAATTCAAGATATGATCAGTTAGCCGAACTTGTCAAGAATCTAAGTGATAAGTTAGAATCATCCGAAAAACTTCCTCAGTCTAAAACTAAGGAATCCAAACCTGCTTCCTCAAGTAACACCAAACCAAAAACAATAAAACCCATATTAAGATGTGAGCTATGCAATTATGCAAATCACTCCACTGATGATTGCTATAAAATCTTGTTTTGTATGATATGCAAACAGGAAGATCACAGAACCTCTGATCACAAAGCTCACTCTGTCTCCTTAAATGCTAACTATAAAGCTCAGGCTTTTAAGTATGCTTCAACATCCAAACAGACTCTCAGGACGAGGGCAAAGCCTTTCCCACCTTGCTCTCAATGTGGATTCAATGATCATCACATTGATGACTGTCTAATGTATTCCTGTTGTGATATTTATGGTGACCCAACCCATGACACCTCAAGACATGACTTAATCATTCATGCTAGGAGAGGACTCTCCACTGAATCCTCTCAGTCTAATGAGTCAACATCCATACCTAAATGCAAAGTATGTGGAAGCAATGTCCACTCAACCACTGACCATGAATTAATTGTTCAATTTAAAAAGGCTAACAAAGTCAAACCACCAGGAAGTGGGTTCATAAGAAAAACTAACACAATTTACTATTTGTGCAGAGACATGCTAGGGAACCTATTTGGCATCTAGACAGTGGATGCTCAAGGAGTATGACTGGTGTGAAGGAATATCTGCACAAATATGTGGAAGAACCAAGACCTAAGGTGGTGTTTGCTGATAATTCATCATGTCTCACTAAAGGTTATGGTTCAGTGAACTGCAACGGTATAGTTTTTACAAGAATAGCTTATGTTAATGGTCTAAAATACAATCTAATCAGTGTCAGTCAACTATGTAATTCCAAATACATAGTTCAGTTTGATGATAAGAGAGGAACAATCTTTTTTTTGGTAAAGGGGAGTAATCCTGCACCCTGGTAAATGTATTAACCAAAACATTGAAGTACAAATGGAATATGGCTGGAGCACCATATTAACCTCAAGCTACAAAGCTTGATAAACACCTAAATCTAGTGCTTATGACATGCCATAAGCACTTACAACTTTAGCAAACATAAACATGCAACTATTCAAAACATAAGATAAAACTCGAATGGGGACCAAATTACTTCTTGCCAAGACCTTGGAGCTTGATATCATACATATGGTAAAAGGCATCCAAGCTCCCAGGAAGATCATCAATCTGATCGGCATATTCATCAAATTCATCTTCAAGGTCGTTCCCACCTCCAAATAAGTTGACGGACTCATCAAAAGTGTTAACGACCTCCTCTTCACTGTCAGAATCAACAATATCTCCCACCTTAGAGAAAGGGTTCCCTCTTTTAGTGGCAGAAGTAGATGGAGAAACAGAAGGACCAGGCTTGCTAGTCACACCCTGCACCTTCTCTTTCACAGCACTCACAAGCGGTACTTGTGGTTCACTCAACTTTCCTTCCTTTGTACTCCCAGCAGCCACATCCTTTACCACTTCTTGAGTAGGGATACCCAAGTCATCAGAATCATCCATATTAAGAGCATCAAATTGATTAGATGTAACAACCTTAGTTCCACTCGAACTCGCCACATCAGTGGCATTCTTCTTAGTGACATCCACTTTCTTAGGTTCAGGAGGAGTCTTTTTAGGTTGGTAATGAAATTTCTTACCCACAACAGGTTTCGTAAACCCTCCTTGACCCTGAGCAACTGGACCACCTTGTTTACCCTTCTTCTTATTATTGGCAGGTTGAAAACCATCATTAACACTTTTAGTAGGCTGAACAGGGGGTGAAGTAGATTTTGGACAATCAAAAAGAGTATGACCAAAGATCTTACATGCATCACAGCGAGGTGGTTTCCATTCGTATTCAACCCGTATCTTCTCAATAGTCGAACCCGACCCATCAAGTAGAGGTATATGATGAACTCAAATAAGTACATTTTATTACCATCATTTATCCTATTTATTTGACTTGTTTTATTATATTATCTGTGAGAATTGATACGTTAATGTTTACTTTTGTAATTCTCAGGTAAAAACAAGTATTATGTGAAACTTGGCGATTTTGGACTAATTATGGAGCAAAACAAGCAAGAAGTTAAGAGTCTACTGAAATGTACAAGATCAAGATCATTCTGCTCCAGATACGCCGCATCCTACTTATTATATACGGCGCATCACTATCACGATTTCACAAGCTACGATCCAAGACAGCAAGGACATGCGCCGCATCTAAGAATGGAGTTACGCCGCATCTTCTGGCGGTGTACGAATATTCCTGAATATATTAATCTTGGACCCCACGCGAAGTTAAGTCAATGCGCCGCATCTACTTATTCAATGCGCCGCATCTTACCCTCAGACAGAAACTATAAATACCCCAAGGCCAGACGAATTTCGAGAGCCCTAGTTTTAGAAGAAGACCGAAGACCAGAAAACCTAAGGCCGAATTCAGTCGAAGTAGCAGCACAAGACACACCTTGAACGAAGATACAAGAGCTGTAAGAAGGTCCTGCATGTATTCAATTCATTAAGTAGTTTTGTTTTATTGTATTAGTACACTTTAATTGGTCAGGATTGATGGGCTTGTGATCATTGATTTAATCGTGCACTTCAACTCCCCTTAAAATTGCTTTCCCATTAATTAAAGTTTATATGTTGATGTCTTTGGTGACTTTTATTAGTGCATTGATAACCTCTGTGTCTAGTTGAGCATTGCTGTAGAAAAGTAGGAAGAAAGATAAATAGGATAGTCATAAGTAATCATTAAGGGTTTACTCGCCGATAAGATTAGAACCAACGAGAAAGGACTTAATCTCGGTGCGTTGCATCGAACTATACACTTCATATAAAACTAGCAATAAAACAAGTGACAAGCTACTTAACTATCAGGACAGGTCTTCTTATTGTCTCAAGTATTTATCTGTGTACGTGTGTGCTACTCGCTGATTCGTGCTTATTAGTTTAGTTTATATTTAATCACAACCAAACCGTGCCAGTCTCTCAGGCTGAACCCCCTTGCGTTAGATTAGGTTGTATAGCTAACTTTAGATATTAAAATACTGATTAGGATAACTAGATAATACGTTCCACTCTTAGTGATCGACACTCTACTTACCATTATATTCATACTGACCGGGTACACTGCTCGTTAAAGTGTGTGTGTTATTGATAAGTCGGCTAAATATAAATTTAAAACTTGAATACTGCTAAAACCACAACGACATACCGTGGGTATAAATTAGAGTATACGCACACGCGCATCAAGTTTTTGGCGCCGCTGCCGGGGAGTGAATTGTTATTATCTGTTAATTTGATTAGTATTTTAATTAGGTTTTTCTTTTTAATTTTAATTCTAACCGCTAACTCTGTTGTATATTAGGTTAAATTGCATTCATTGTATTATTTGCATATTTTCTGTTTTCGTGTGTTTAATTTTTGTTTATTTTGGTTTGTTTTTATTTTTTTGTTTTTATTTTTCGTATTTTCTGTATTCTGCTATCGTTGTACTGAGCTAATATAAACGATACGGCGCATCTATTTTCTTAGATACGGCGTATTGCGTTTAATTTTTATAAAATACAACGCGTTTAATAAATTCGATACGACGCATCTTTCCCCAAGATACGGCGTATCTTTTTTTGATAAGAAATTTTTTCTAAGCGATAACGCCATACGACGCATCTGCTTTAGCAGATACGGCGTATCTATTATTTTAATTAAAAACAGTTTTCGAATTATTAAACAGATACGACGCATCGATCTCTGTCGATACGGCGTATCTTCTGAATCAAAAATCTTGTATTTTAAAACGTAACGAAAATACGGCGCATTAACTTTTGTTAATGCGACGCATTTAATTTTAAATAAATATCGATTTTTGATAAATTAAACTGATACGGCGCAATCTAAATTTCTAAGCGGCGTATCTATTTTCTGAATAAAGTCTAATTAAATTTTAACGATTATAAGATACGGCGTATCCAACTTTTTGGATACGGCGCATCGTCTGCAGATATCAGTTATTTTTGTTTTTATATCCGTTTCTAAATTCATTAATTTCTCTTCTAGCGAACAAATCCTACTTACGATTTTACCTATGATGACAGGTTTTGCTATGGAAGATATGTCAGTGAACGGATATATTGCTAAGGAACTCTTGCTTTCGGATTCATTCGAAAGGGAAGTTTTTGAAGATGTCAACTTCAATGTGCTCATGATTAATGCCGATTTATTCTCTTGGGAGACCCCTCTTGAAGCTACTTATAAGGAATTCAAGCGCTTATGCAATATCGAAGATGGGATATTCTCTTATGATTTACTAATGAGCTACACTGAAGATGAATTGTTACTCTTATGGCCCATCATTGAATCTAAGGGATTAACTTGGACTACTATCAAAGAAAAAGATGGGAAATTCCGAATTGAATACATGAACTCAGCAAATGTAGTCAACAAATCGAGCAACAAAAGCTATGAAGTCCAACCTTCACAAGCTTCATTCACAAGCTTCATATATGCCTTATTCCGAACAATATTTGGGAGTTGATATAGATGACGAAAGAATTTATGCTGAAGCAGAAATAGTGTTTCGTAAAAGGTTGGTGAAATTAATGGATATCTCTTTGAAAGACTGGCTCGAGCTTAAATATGGTAATCCAAAATTTGCCCCTGCGAATGAAGTCAAGCGGATTATGACTTCATGGTTGACACGGAGTTTCAAGGAACAATTTAATGAGTTCATGGAAATAAGGAGGAAAATGATTAGTATCGCTAGCTTTGACATTAACTATGATCCTAACAATGATGATTTTTCGGATTGGTTAGCTAGTAAATTCAAAAACCATAAGAGCATGGACCAAGCTACTAAAGATGCGTTATGGGTATATTGGACGAGAGGAGAAGATGAAGAAGTAGAGAGCGACAATGGATCGTCTGATGACAATTCAATAATCGAGGAATGGATTGAAGAATTATTCAGGATAGACATTGATGTGTTCAATTATGAGACACCCTTGTGCAAACAATTCAAAGAATTTAATTACCTTCTTCAAATCGACGCTGATGTGCTTACTGGAGATCTACCAGGATTCAAAACTTATGATGATTTCAAAAACACCTGGTACTATGAATGGAATGACCAAATACCATGGGTTTGGGATAAACCATGGGAATTTGAGCATATTAATCACACTTGTAAACCTTTCGTTTTCAAGGACGGAAGTAGTAAATGGCCAACCTGTGATTATAAGAGTGACGGAACCTGCAATGGGGGAAGTATAATTGGGATGAAACGAGTTGGAAACGATGTAACCTTTGAAGACTATGAGTGGTATGAAAATGTTGAAGACTGCCCACAAAAAGCGGAGGCTTTGCAAGAAAAGGGTAGAATCGAATACTTGAAAGAGCTAAAGGGAACATCGAATACTACTTTCTGGGAATGGGTGCATGGACAATTTGATGATTACACAAAGCTTAGTCAACGCTTGCAATGGGAATTGAAAAATGAGTGGGATGAGATTCAAGATTATTATCAATCCTTTAACGTGGTTAATTATGATCCCTATAATAATAACGATGAGTCGCGAGAAGAATTGATTGATGAACTTGATGACTATTTGAATAAGGATCCTTATTTCGAGTTTGTTGATAAAGACGAAGAAGAATTCACCAAGAGAAAATGTCAACTACTTGGGATCCCTTATAATAAGCCACCCGTGATTATTTCTGAAAAAATTAAAGTCATCAAATACTCTTTGGGACCTCATGAGGAATATGTTGCGACGAAGACAAAAAAATATATTAGATTAAGTCGTACGGAAGAAAATGTTGCGGAGCTATACGGGAACATCTTTCGGATGAAAGAAGAAGGATGGCACGTAACAAGAACAAAATAAAGAGCTGAACGTGAGTCTAACTTGAAGACTCTGGAATAAAGACAAGTGCTTACCGGGAGACAACCCGGAAATTTTTTTTATATTATGTTCTGTGTCGAGTCAGTCAGGCCTGCAGCAGATACGGCGCATCTCAATCCTGAGATGCGACGCATCTCCTGCACTGGTCATATCTTACTTTATTTTTCTGCATTTTTTATTTTTGACTTTAAAAACTTTTTGTCAGTTTATTTTAATGCGGCGCATCCCTGGTTAAGGATGCGACGCATCTTCTATTCTGATTCGTATTTATTCCAGGCTCGATACGGCGCATCTTCTTCCATAAGATACGGCGTATCGACTGACCTGATGATTTTCAGTTTAATTTTTAAGTTTTATTTTTGCTAACTACTAATGTATTATGCAAGTTTGAACCTTCTTAACTTAGGTGTGTTAAAGTCTTGATGGTATTATAGATTCCTGCATTTCCTGTGGATACATCAATTATGAAGCTTAAACGTTCTCATCCACAAGAAAGATGATTTTTGCTCTTATACAAATAATGGAGGATCATACCGAGCAAATCTCAGGGGAGTTTTTCTGTTCTAATTCTTTTATTTTCCAGTTTTTAATCTTTGTTACAAACAACGAGGACGTTGTTTAACTTAAGTGGGGGGATTGGAGAATTAGAACACTTACTTGTCCTAAACTTTTTCAAAATATGCTTAATATATCAAAATTTAAAATTTTTAGCATGTTTTTGTTTAAAGTCTAAATTACATAGCTGCACACATGACGTTATTTTCAAAAATTGTGAACTTTTCAAAATTCACAAATCTATGAGTGTGCCGGTGACTTGTAAACTTTAGAACTTGGCTTGTATACTATTCGAGACCACCATAATAAGTATTATTTTTTATAATTGGAATGACTTGTCTAAATTGGTAAATTTCTAGGATTACACCCAAATAGCCTTTATATGTTATGTGATATTAGCTAACTACACTGGTTAGTTAACCCCCGTATAAACCCTTTTGTTACTCTCACTTTTAGAGTAAGATACCCCTAGAAAAACACTCAGAGCCATTCCTTTCGTTTCTTACACCAATGTTTAAAATGTTTCGTTACACCCTTACACCTTAGCCTACCCTGTAGATTAAAATCCGTGGTTAATTGCTTTAGGCAAAGTGTGTTTCCTTACATTACCTGTGTTCGCGTGCGTAATTCATTATCTATGGTTAGGTCGGGAAATTGCACAATGCAATTGGAGTGAAAGTAAATATTGTATATCTTTGAGTTTATTTTTCGTGTGTTTACTACTTTCACTATTACCGTTATTTCTGAAGTCATGAAAAGTATGGAAAAATTATCCGGAAAGAAAGTGATAGAAAAGTTGTGAAATTTTACACATCTATGTTTATGTTTGAAGTTTAAAAAAAAAAAAAAAAATCGAAAAAATAAGAAAAGAAAAAGAAAAAGGAAAAGTTGGATGTTTGTTTTAACCAACTTATGTAAAGTTTTGTATTAAGTGGTCGATATCACCACTAGTTGTTGTATATTATATTTATGGATTGAATGGGAGTTGAACGTTATGGGAACGCCAACTAAAGGTTATTCCTTGATTGAGATCTTGTTGAGTATAATTCGTGTCTACCCAAAGCGTGTGTTTCAAGTGTTAAAGCGTGAGTTATTATATGATATGAGTCTTATTCATGGGATGGTTGGGATAGTGATTAACCACACTTAGGATTTTAATTTATCTGTTTTGTTTATTTTTCATTTTACACCAATTTATATCCCAAATATTATCCATACCCTATATCATTCTTCATCCAAACCTTTGATTTATTGAGATTAGGGATTTGAGCAATCTTAAGTATCGTAGTCGTGGATTCGACTATGTATTTATGATTTTGTCGCCCTTTTTGATATAATATTATTGGTAAAGATTACTTGGTCCTATCTTTAGCCTATTCGAGTTAAGGATTTGAGCAATTGCAAGTATCGTGTTCGTGGATTCGATCATGTATTTGTGATTTTGTCGCCTTTTCTGGAATTTGAGATCGATAGAGATTAAGAAGAATGATTAACCCTTAACCTACAAACCCTTTTACCGCTTTAGACTTGTTATTCCTTGGCTTTAGTGGAGGAGATGCGTATAATTGCCAAGCTTATGATAGAATATTCGTCACGACTGGACAGTTAAACGATTAGATTTGCTTTTATCAGAATATTTTATTTTACTTCTAATTCGTTAAGTGTTTGGTTGTGTGATTATGACAATAATGAATACATGCTTAAATATAAAAATAAATCCTAATATCTTTTAGGATACATTTTCATAAGATTAATTCTAAGGTTTACTTGGGGACAAGTAAAGTTCAAGTGGGGGGATATTTGATGAACTCAAATAAGTACATTTTATTACCATCATTTATCCTATTTATTTGACTTGTTTTATAATATTATCTGTGAGAATTGATACGTTAATGTTTACTTTTGTAATTCTCAGGTAAAAACAAGTATTATGTGAAACTTGGCGATTTTGGACTAATTATGGAGCAAAACAAGCAAGAAGTTAAGAGTCTACTGAAATGTACAAGATCAAGATCATTCTGCTCCAGATACGCCGCATCCTACTTATTATATACGGCGCATCACTATCAAGATTTCACAAGCTACGATCCAAGACAGCAAGGACATGCGCCGCATCTAAGAATGGAGTTACGCCGCATCTTCTGGCGGTGTACGAATATTCCTGAATATATTAATCTTGGACCCCACGCGAAGTTAAGTCAATGCGCCGCATCTACTTATTCAATGCGCCGCATCTTACCCTCAGACAGAAACTATAAATACCCCAAGGCCAGACGAATTTCGAGAGCCCTAGTTTTAGAAGAAGACCGAAGACCAGAAAACCTAAGGCCGAATTCAGTCGAAGTAGCAGCACAAGACACACCTTGAATGAATATACAAGAGCTGTAAGAAGGTCCTGCATGTATTTAATTCATTAAGTAGTTTTGTTTTATTGTATTAGTACACTTTAATTGGTCAGGATTGATGGGCTTGTGATCATTGATTTAATCGTGCACTTCAACTCCCCTTAAAATTGCTTTCCCATTAATTAAAGTTTATATGTTGATGTCTTTGGTGACTTTTATTAGTGCATTGATAACCTCTGTGTCTAGCTGAGCATTGCTTGGGTCGCCATGCCCCTTCCTCGCCTATTTATTAGATCGCCTATGCATTATATCGTCTGTAGAAAAGTAGGAAGAAAGATAAATAGGATAGTCATAAGTAATCATTAAGGGTTTACTCGCCGATAAGATTAGAACCAACGAGAAAGGACTTAATCTCGGTGCGTTGCATCGAACTATACACTTCATATAAAACTAGCAATAAAACAAGTGACAAGCTACTTAACTATCAGGACAAGTCTTCTTATTGTCTCAAGTATTTATCTATGTACGTGTGTGCTATTCGCTGATTCGTGCTCATTAGTTTAATTTATATTTAATCATAACCAAACCGTGCCAGTCTCTCAGGTTGAACCCCCTTGCGTTAGATTAGGTTGTATAGCTAACTTTAGATATTAAAATACTGATTAGGATAACTAGATAATACGTTCCACTCTTAGTGATCGACACTCTACTTACCATTATATTCATACTGACCGGGTACACTGCTCGTTAAAGTGTGTGTGTTATTGATAAGTCGGCTAAATATAAATTTAAAACTTGAATACTGCTAAAACCACAACGACATACCGTGGGTATAAATTAGAGCATACGCACACGCGCATCAGTATATCAACAGTAATGTTGTCCCTAAGAACCTCATCCGCCTTAACGTCAATCAAGCATCTAGCAAAACTACTACGGCCCCATGATTCCTTGCACATTTGACTTGTATAAGCATCTAACATTCGCGGAGTACCAATCAATGTAGCAAGAAGACTAAGACCATCATCAGAAAACATAGCAATAGGGATATCATGGAATTTAACCCACACCGGAATGTTGGTCAAATCCTCTTTAAGTAAGTTGGTGTTCAAAGTCCACGGCTTAAGTATAATAGGAACATTTCTAATCAGCCATGGTCCGTTTTCAAGGACATCATCAACACCTTTCTTCGAATTAAACTTAAAGAAGAAAAACCCTTTTGCATTCATCATAACCCTCTGTATACCATACTTAGCCCACACATTGCGTACATAATAATCAACAACAGGAAACGCAACTCGTTTACCAAGAAAATAACCATAAAGCGTATTTTCAAACCTAGTGCTCACCTCTTCAACCACTTGCATAGGAATAGAAAGATCAACACCATTAGTTTTCTTGCTACATTCCAGCCTACGAAAGTTTGACACGTGTTTCATAGGTTGCTTCTTGGCACTCTCGGAATTCTTAGTTTGGACACCTTGCATAACATTTTCAAAATCCTTACAAGCATCCAAGATAACCTTATCAACCTGGGCTGATGAAGATGCAACGTTTTGACCAGCCTCATGTGAATCACAAGCAACACCACACGAATTGCTATCCACATTAGGAGCTTCCATAGAGTGATCAAGTGAAACCGGCTTCACTTGCGTAGGAAGTAATGGGAAGTCATTAGGATTAGGATAATGAACTGAAGCATCATCATTAACAGCCCATGCATTCTCCATCACATCAACTCCCTTCGAAATAGTAGAGTTCATAGTAGCACCCGAATTCAACTCACCAAGACTAGGATAAGAAGTACCAACTGCATCCGTATCATCAGGATCCAACACAGGGTTGTTCAAAACCCTAGTAGCCTTACGTGATTGTTGCACAACAGTACCATGGTCTTGTCCCTTAAGCCTACTTATACGAGCAGCTAATTGGCTAATATCCACGTTAAGCATACCAGCATCCTGCGAACCAGAAGTAATCGTACACTTGTTCACACTTTTGCTTGTCAAAAACCCCTTTTCCATCTCTCAATAACCCACAACCACAATGAAGTAACCAAATAAACCACGTAAACAGTACCAGCAGATCATGCAACACCAATAGAAGAAGATAAAACCCTAATCGCAAGATTAGGGTTTATGATATAAGCACCACCGGATACTAACCTGTATCCATGATATAAATCGATCCAGAAGATGAATAATCGATATAAAGAAACCTAACACCCAAAGGGATAGCAAGGATTAATTACAACCGACTTTAATAATACTTGGACTGTAGGATCGATCAGAACAAAAGGCGTTTGAAGCAAACCCTAACCTCAATCGATCCACAAAAACTGATAATACTTTGCACCACTAACACAAATCTGATCAAGTAACGAATTAACAAGAATGTTAATCAGTATCAAGAACAAATTCGTGAAAGGAGAACAAGAAGATTAGCAGGAATGAAAATTGATTAGAGAAAAGTTAGGGATGTTTTGTGACGCCTAGAGAGAATCGGTTTTAGGGTCTTTACAATGTCCTAAGAGAGGAACAATCTTTAATGCCAATAAAGAAGTTATTTTGATTGCCCCAAGAAGAGATGATGTTTATATCTTGGACATGTCAACTCTTACTCAAAATGAGAGTTGTCTCTTCACAAAGGCAAATGAAACAATCAATTGGCTATAGCACAAAAGACTGTCCCACCTTAACTTAAAAAACATCAACAACCTTGCCAAACAAAACAAAGTTCTTGACTTACCTTCCCTTGTGTTTTCCAAAGATAAACCTTGTTCAGCTTGTGAAAAAGGAAAACATCACAGGGCATCCTTCAAAACCAAACAAAATTTCTCTATCAAAAGCTGTCTTCATCTCCTTCACATGGATCTTTTTGGACCTGTCAGTCCAATGTCCATCCATCATGAGAAGTATACGCTGGTTATTGTAGATGAATACTCAAGATACACTTGGGTCTACTTTCTCACCAAGAAGAGTTAGGCAGCTGATACAGTCATGTCATTTGTTAGGAACATTCAAAATTAAAATGACATCAAAGTTAAAAAAATTAGGATTGACAATGGAACTCAGTTCAAAAATAGAGATCTTGTGTGTTTTTGTGATGAGAGAGGAATCTCTCAAAATTTCTCTTCTCCCTACACTCCTGAACAAAATGGAGTGGCTGAAAGGAAGAATAAAACACTCATTGAGGCTGCAAGGACAATGCTGAATGGTTCACTACTCTCTAAGCACTTCTGGACTGAAGCAGTTAAGACTGCCTATTACACTCAAAACAGGTCCATCATTGTCAAAAGACATAACAAAACACCCTATGAAATATTCAAAGGAAGACTCCCTGACATCAGTTATTTCCATGTATTTGGGTGTCCAGTGTTTATTCATAATCACAAGGACCACTTAGGCAAATTTGATGCCAAAGCTGATGATAGATATTTCTTAGGATACTCCCTTGTCTCCAAGGCCTTCAGGGTATTCAACACAAGGAGACAACAAACTGAAGAAACCTTTCATGTAACCTTTGATAAGAGCACTGAAGCCATCAGATTCTCAAACACCTCAGTGGAAGAGATTGGGATTGATGACTCATCTAGATATCCTCCTGATGAATACCATCCTGAATGTAATTCTTCCACACAATATCAAGCTGATGCTAACTTCTCATACTACATTGTCCCTCATAACCTTCCTTACCCAACCATCAGTGAATTCATTGAGGCTCAACCTGATCTCAATAGAATCACTCAAACTGAACATGCAGTTCAGGAATTTGAAAATCCCATTGGTCAAATTGAACCCACTGAAGTACAAAACCTTGAAGTACCTCAGTCCTTGAACCTACACCACCACCTAATCAAGCCTCTACAAGTTCTAACTCTTATCCTAGACCTCAGGATAGTTGGAAAAAATCCAAAACAATAGGACTTGTGAACATCATTGGTGAGCCCACTGAAGGGATGCTTACTAGAAGCATGGCTGCTGAACTTAAGGCAGCCTCAACAAATGAGTGCCTCTTTGTTGACTTCCTTTCAGATGTGGAACCTAAGTATGTCAAAGAAGCACTGAAATATCTAAGCTAGATTCAGGCCATGCAAGATGAACTAGAACAGTTTGAAATAGGTGTTCAGGAACAAAACTGATGAAAATGGTACAGTTATCAAGAACAAGGCTACACTTGTTGCCAAAGGATACAATCAACAGGAAGGTATTGACTATGAGGAAACTTTTGCCCCAGTTGCAAGAATAGAAGCCGTCAGGATCTTCATTGCCTATGCAACATACATGAACTTCAGAGTCTACCAAATGGATGTCAAGAGTGCATTTCTCAATGGGAAACTTAAGGAAGAAGTTTATGTGCAACAACCCCCTAGGTTTGAAAGTAGTGAATTTACTGACCATGTCTGCAAGCTTGACAAAGCCCTTTATGGACTAAAGTAAGCCCCAAGAGCATGGTATGAAACCCTTTCAGCCTTCCTCATCCGAAACAAATTTGTCAGGGGAAAGATACCTTGTTGTCAGGGGAAAGATAGACAACACCTTGTTTATCTATAGGACAAAGGGAGATATAATTCTGGTTCAAGTGTATGTTGATGACATTATATTTGGCTCAACAAATTACAAACTCTGCAAACAGGTTGAAAAACTGATGACAAAGAAATTTGAAATGAGCATGATGGGAGAACTCACATACTTTCTTAGACTACAAATCAAATAGACTAATAAAGGAATCTCCATCAGTCCAGAAAAGTACACCAGGAACCTACATAAGAAATATGAGCTCACTGATTGCTCTTCAGTAAAGACACCCATGGTTCCTCCAAACAATCTTGGCCTTGACCTAACAGGGAAATTAGTGGATCAAACCTTGTTCAGGGGTATGATAAGATCACTAATGTACCTCACTACTTCAAGGCCTGATATACAAGTTGGAGTCTGCCTATGTGCAACATATCAGTCTGATCCTAGAGAATTACATCTCACTACTGCCAAGAGAATCATCAGGTACCAAAAGGGTACACTAAACCTTGGTCTATACTATCCAAGGTGCTCAGGCTTTGATCTTAAAGGGTACTCAGGCTCTAACTATGCAGGCTACAACATGGACAGAAAGAGCACCTCAGGCACTTGTCAATTTCTTGGAGGAAAACTAGTATGTTGGAGCTCTAAGAAACAACAACTAGTGGCCATGTCATCAGCTGAAGCTGAATATGTAGCTGCTGCTAGCTGTTGTGCATATGTACTTTAGATAAAAAGTCAACTCAGTGACTATGCCATTCATTACAAGATGGTACCCATCTTTTGTGACAACACAAGTTGTGGCAAATGGTAAATTTTCCCTAATATTTAGTTTATAACTGTCCATTATTATGACTAAATCACCAGATTAGGCATTTATATAATTATCACGGGAAAATAGACCCACACACTGTGTCACACAGTAATCTCACCAAGAACAGTGAAATTTTCTCATCTCACATTTTACCTACTATAATGTAGTAACAACGGGAGGTTATCTCATTTTTACTCAGAATGACACCACACGCGTACCGATGTCTCAAAAGTAATAAATTTAAAACTCAGAAATTAGTATAAATTCATAAAACTCTAAATTCATTTAAGTATAATAAAAACGTCTCTAAAAACCCATTCTTCCATATTTATGTCGGTTCCGAGAAGGACCCGAGTTCAACTCAGTTCAGCGAGACGCGGGTATAATTTTACTCACTCTTTAATTAAATCAAACCTTATACACTTATAATAAAACTCTCCACTCACACATTTATCCAAAAATCCTGTCTTCTTCTTTCCCCTAGGTCTTCTTTTTGTCCGCCCCTCTCCTTCCCCAAAAATAAGAAACGATCCATTACCATCCACCATCTCTGTCACTGTCTTCTTTTCGATCTAAACACTCCCAATCGTTTTCACTGGTCTTGGAATCCTCAAGTCAAACCTAGAAGACCACATAAGAAGGAGAAATAACACTCGAATAGAAGCTTTGCTTCTCCCAAATCCGAAAGTAGTTATGGAGCTACTCTCCATTTTCTTCTTTTTAAACTAATATCCCAGAGACATTCGAATCACACCCCAACAATCATACTCAAAGTTTCTGAGATCAAGAACACTAAAGGAAGAGCAAAGGATTAAGGTGGGTTGTGGTTCGATTAGGGATAACTGGGTTTCAGATTTAATCTTGATAGTGTTCCTTAGTCTATCACTTCTCGTTCGAATCACTGTAATAATATACACTTAGTATCATTTTAGATTGTTTTTGTTAATTTTAGATCGAATAGGTGATGGTTTTGGTTGTCGGATTTTATTGAGCTTTGATAATTAATTATTGTCAAGAAGTTAATTATTGTTGTTGTAAAATTTTAGATGTTGTTGTTGTTTTCGTGTGGCATAGGATCTAGAAATCATGGATTAGGAGTGTTGAAATTTCATCCTTAGTCTTAGAAACCAAACAAACCATTAGGAATGTTATGTCGAATTAAACCAAAAGCATATTTGGGTAAAGGGGAGTAATCCTGCACCCTGGTAAAATATATTAACCAAAAAAAACATTTAAAGTACAATGGAATGTGGCTGAAATGCCACATTAACCTCAAGCAGCCGCTTGAACAACCACTAGAACATTTATGACAGGCCATAAATGAACAACTAGCTACCAACAACTAGAACAACCAATAAGCAACATAAGATAACATGCCAATCTTATGAAAAAACTAAATAAAATGTTACTTCCTAGAATGACTTTGGATCTTGAAATCATGAAATTATCCTGGTAAGTCGTAAACCTGAGCCGCATAATCATCTGAAAAATAATCCTCAAGGTCGTTATCTCCACCTGCTGATGAAAAGTAACTTCCCATAGGATTATCAAGTTCAAACACCTCATCTTTATCACTTTTCGAATCAACTATATCACCCACCTTAGAAAATGGGTTACCACTCTTAATTGCAGAAGTACTAGAAGATGGGGCAGTAGAAGGCTTAGTATTCTCAACCCCTTTAGAAGAAGAAGTATGCGGAGCAGAAGAAGAACTCGGTTTGGAAGCCGTATCCTGCACCTTCTTATTCAAACTGCTCGCACGCTAATCATGCGACCCTTTAACCTCCTGAGATAACCCAAACGCATCTTCCTCTGCCAAAGAGTCCAAGACATCAAACGAATTAGAAGTTTTGGTTTTGACCTCCGCCACGTTACTCGACTTACCCGTGGTACCCTTACCCTGTTTACCATCATTAACCTTACTAGCATTTCCAACATCATCCGACTTCCCTTGCATATCCGACTTCCCACTATTAACAGTAGAAGTAGAAGCTTCAGTGTCCACTTTTTTAGCTTTAGCACGATAGACAAACTTAGGAGGAGGCTTAGTAAGACGAACACCAGAAATAGGATTAGTTTTAGCAGGTTGCTTACCCTTTCCTCCCTTGCGATTAACATCAATAAAACCGTCATTTGTGTCAATAGAAGAGTTCACCTCATTAACACGCTTAGAACATTGATCATTAGAATGACCAAACACTTTGCAAGCTTCACAATGGGGGGGGGGCTGCCATTCGTACTCAACTTCTATGGTGTGATACGAGTTACCATGTACATCAATTAATGGAATAGCAACCACCAACGATTTCAAAGGGGTCTGATCAGCCGATACTTCAATAAGGGCTCGTGCATAGGAGGTGCGTCCCCATGAATTAAGGCACATATTAGAGGTATAAGCGTCCAACATAATCGGCCTCCCAAGTTTAGTACCAATCAAACTGAGGCCAGTTTCAGTATACGCAGCCAAAGGGATTTTATGGAGCTTCACCCAAACTAGAATCTTTGTTATATCATCCTTCTTCATGGTTACAGTAGGAGTCCAAGTGTTCAAAATCAAAGGGATAGTTCGGATAAACCAAGGTCCATTCTCTAACACCTGCTCCATACCAGTCTTAGAAGCAAACTTGAAAAAGAAAAATCCGTCATTCAACATAACCTTCATAATACCGTATTTGGCCCACGTATTCTTCACATAATTTTCAACTATAGGGAAGGCCAAACGCTTCCCTAGAAAATACCCAAATAAAGTATTAGCAAACCTGTGTCTAACCTCTTCAACCGAGTCATTAGGTAATGTAATATCATCCTTGTCATCACTTTCATCATTAATAAGTGTTCAAAAATTAATTCTCTTCTTCTTAATGTCGTTATTGAGAAGTGATGCATAAGACTTATGAGTAGAAGCAGCCATATTCTCATTAGCAACAGGAACATTCTCATTAACAATAGGCTGCTTCGACACATGTGATGGAGTAGATGCAGCCATATTCTTAGATTGTACTCCATTCATTGCTTCCTCAAAGTTCTTACACGCATCCAATACCACTTTATCAACCCCATACGATTGATTAGCATCCACATGAGCAGAAGGCTGTTTCAAAACATTCGAAGTGTTAGTAGTACTTGAAGAAGTAGGCATTGTGTTCAAACGGCCAGCACATGGTGCAACACCAATTCCATCACCATCAGGAAGGTTAATGTTAACATTAGTAACATTAGGCTCATTACCCATACTATCAGCCCTAGTCGAGGACTCCACACCATCAGAAGCAGTCAAAACTGATTTAACATCATCATTATTAGTCACGTTAAGACCAGAAACCTCATTAGGGGTTTTCAAAACCCTATAAGCCTTCCTTACATAAGTCGCACCAGGTTTACCATCATCATGCTCCTTCAACCGAGCCATACGAGCAGCTAACTCGTCAACATTTATGTTGACATTCCCATCAGACTTAGAACCATTAGTTGAGTTACCAGCAGTACTCGTTATACGATCATCAGTTTTGACACCATGTTTCGTACCTTTATTAGCGCTAGTAGACGTCAAAAAACCCTTCTCCATAACTCTCTTAAATTAACCCATAATTAGTGATCGTACCAATTGATAGTAATACAAATAAGCATGCACTACAAATCGGTGATATAATAAAATAATAGAACTTCAAAGCGAAGTCTAACCAATACAATTAAATCACCAAAGCGTAATCTGGTCTGTTGTGATATGTAGCAATCCACCAATCGACAAAGAATAATTAAATATAGAGTATAGGTCAGTTGGATTGACAATAAGATAACCTTTGTGAATAAAATAATGGAACCCTTACAAAGTGCGATTTATGAATTGAATTAAACCACAACCGACCCACTATATCATCTTAGAAATTAAGAGAACAATGATGGGACCGATTGAAGAAAAGAACAATGTAAATCGACCAATAAGGGTTGTTTAGATATCGTTAATCGCCCAATTCGCCAAACAGAACGGGAGAGTTTTTTCGCCAAAAGCATATTTGTTAATAAGGTGTTAGGTACTAGAACCTTTGGAATGACCCATCCTTTTTGGTTTAGTGATATTGATTCGGATGTAAATCATGATCATCATTAGTCAAATAGAACAACCCAAACAAGGTGTTTGGATGGTAGTCTTAGGCTGGGAAGAACCACCCTTCACAGGGGAGGTCTTGACCGAGTCCTTGTCGAATTAGACTCACCCAGGCAGCCACCATGAAGGTGAGCTAGCCGTGGGTTAAAACTCAATATAAGCGAAGAGGGATTGCTTCTTAACTCTCCCCGAGATACACCATTAGAACCTAAAAATGGGAGATAAGAACTAAGGGATGTACCCTTGGTTCGAGTCTTAAATGTACCCACTTTAACCTGAGATCAAACCCCAATCGGAGTAGAACATCTCTTGCCCATTTCGAACCCACAAATGTCAGCAAACACAATAGATCGTCTTGTGATGGTTTGCTTTAGGACAATCATGTGCCAAGGGTCCTCTTTGTAATAAGAGTTGGCACACGCGGTATAAGTCATTTCCTTGTCGATACAAGGAGGAATATGCCAAACCAAATGGTTGCACAAGTCAATGAGAAACTTTATGATTGGCAGCCGGGTAGTACTTGACCCCAAGGCAAGCCAAATCATGAGATTTCTAAGACTTTAGCAGTCGAATGATAACCTAAAGCTTCCCAGAAAAATACACCAAGTCCCTTTGGGACGTGTAGGTGTGTATGTTGTGTTTTTCCTTTTCAGGCCAAAGGCAGCCCACTTAGGACTCATAAGCAAGCCCAATTAATAAACCCTTTGTTCTAGCCCATGTTGTATTCTGCGAGTAGTTAGTTTCTGCCCACCAGGCCCAATGTGGCTGATGGTGGCCAGTCCAGCCCAATACCGAGCCATTCCCCCTCCTCCTCTAATCCAGTTGGGCCGCAGCCCAACAAATATTGATTGTACGCAAAATCTGTTAACACATATATAATAGTCGCCAAGTAAAACTTTATATAGCCGACCACACAAACATTTTGTATCGAAACTAACACACACACACACACACACACACACACACACACACATATATATATATATATATATATATATATATATATATATATATATATATATATAAAGCTTGTGTTGCCTCAACTTGAGAATTCGCCTACTAAATAATTGGACCATTAACTCGTAATTGTCACTTACATATCATCTCACACTTATATATAAAAGTAAAAAATGAATATTGGCATAAGAAAAGTATGAAATTTTATATACACACATATGTCGCTAAAATATAAAACTTGATAAAGATAGTGACCAAATCGAGTTCTTACTAAGTACAAAGTAAAACACAAAGGTAAATATACAATTTGACATTTATTTAATCGACCAATAACTATGTCATTACTAAAAACTAGAAAATGAAATTTTAACATAAACTTTACTTAAAGTACGATAACGAGATCAGAGGTTTTCCTAAACTTGTAAATTATAGACACAAGTCGAAACTAATAGTTACTAACTACATAAACTTAGTTGATTTTAATAAACAAGATGGACCAAATTTTTATTAAACCAACTTTACATTTTTCTCAAAACATTAAACCTTTAGACAATAAACGTCACTTACACTTAATTTTATTTTAGAATCTTTATAACGAAATATAACGACTAAACTACATGACCTTAATATATATATCACATCTCGATTTTATCTATTCGTGCTTTAAATCGTTCATTTCATTTCTTTCCAAATTTCGTCACTCAAATTCCTATAATATTCTCGTTTCCTCATTACCGTACATTTAAGTCATTCGTAGAGCTAAACCTTACCATTTCTTAGGGAATTCATTCGTAACCTCACTTGCTGCCACACATGTGACAACAACATAAACACTTTAAAACATTGGAATTAAAATTCTGAAAAGACTTAATTTAGTACTTGAAACTAAAACATGGTTTATTAATCTAGGTTGCGTGTTGGTGCCGTGCACTTCCTAATATCACAGCATTCACTATTCAGACCATTAAAGGTGAGTTTATAGCCCCATTTTACTTATACTTATTTTACAAATATGGGGTGAGAAACATGCAAATTATTTTATGGACCATAATACTATTAAATTTTCTTAAAACTATTGCGTAGTTAGCCTAAGCCCTAGAACCCACTATCATGCTCATTTTCATGAGCCGTTAGTTCCCTTTGGGAAGCGCGATTGCTTAAGATAGATCTATTGGGGTGACTCCCCCGTTCGGTTGGCCAGACAGGTCAAAGCGGACGTATAGCAAGTCGGACTTCGACTGTATTGGGTTGAACACTCGCTAAGGGCCCCTTGACTATTATTTATGTGCTATAGATTAGCGCACTAAACTGTCGAGCTTCGGTTGCATGAACTTAGTGCTAGCGCGATAGACTATTTTGTATGACATTATATGTGTTGTAATGATCATGCTTGTCCAAATTCATTATTTAATGCTTTTATTTAAACCTATGAACTCACCAACTTTTTGCTGACTTTTAGCATATTTTTCTCAGGTGTGTAATTTGATTTGATATGGCAAGGATTTGGCAAGGCAAGGGTCATGGACCTTTTCTGATGAAGTGACAAATAATTTAAGACATGTTTTTATGTGGGACCACTGTAACCAATGGGCCTATTTTTCTAAACAATGAATTATCTTTTGTAAACTCTAAATGGTGATTTAATTAAAAAGGAGTATGTATTCCATTCTTTGTTTACCTTGTGTTGTGATTTCCAATCTACGCAAGTAACACCCTCAAAGTTTTGTATGCTTCCGCGACTGTTAAATTTTAGGGGTGTTACAGATTGGTATCAGAGCCAGGTTATAGAGAACTAGGTACATATAAACCCTAAACTATAACCATTTTTATAAAAACCAGTCCTAATGACCGCCACTTTCCTTGCTTGCCATTTTGGTTGATGTTTATTTGTCTTGATTGCATGTTATGATTTGTGACTTATTAATTTTACATAATTATGTGTACTATAAGTATTATATGTATATATTTATATACACTTAACCCACACTAGTTATTACGACTATTTTCAATATACTTACACACATATACCATTTTTTTCACAGACTATGTCTTCCCATCCTATTCCTCTGATCTCGCCAAACTCAGACGATCCATACATGCAAGTGTTGCAAGCTTTTAACACACCAGATCCTGACTTACTTGAGCCTACTACAGCATTACCTACACCAGCTACCGACCATACTTCCATCCAGCCTATTCCCACTACTGATTCCACTACACAGCCTAGTTCATACATCCGACTTCTTCATTGTATCTAAATGGGATTCGAGTCATCAATATAATTCGTGATCGTTAATATTTGTTTACCAGTTTATATTACCAAGTCTAATAATAATGGTTCGATAGTCCAATATGTGTCCAAGTGGTCAAGTCCGTTGCAAGTCCGACAATAAGGTCCGTCAAGTATATTTATTGTTCAATGCCAAGTTCCAAAGTCCAGTAACCGATAAATATTAATGTCACAACTCGTAATTTCAGGTCATTTTCCAAACCTCGACAATTTACTATTCATGAGTTACTATTCATCAATCACTATTCACCGATCACTATTCATCATTTCACTATTCATCATTTTTGAAGTCAGTTTGAGACTTTGAGAAGTCGTCAAAAATTTTACTATTCACGTGACACTATTCATTCCCGGAGGGAAATCACTATTCATAGGCATCATTCATCATGTTGTAAACTTGGTTTACGGGTATTCAAATGCGCGTAACCAGTTAGGTTTAGCTGCGTATTCATGCATCATCAGTAAAGGCACATCATACAGACTAGAGTAGTCTGCATATCATCAGTAACATCATTATCATATTAGTTCATGCATGGGTTTGTGTGATTTTCATTAACGTATGTTTAATTGTTTAATTAACGTTACCACTCAGTCATTTCTATTAACGTTATACCCAATACTCCCGACAATGATCCTTACACATTTTCAAACTAATTATAATGATATAGAGATTATATTATTACTTTACCCGGTGTTTTTAAACCAATCGCAATATTTTTCGTTTGACGCTTATAACTCCGTCGGTTTACGAAATTTCAATCCGATAATCATTCTAACACCCGATTCTCGCAAGGAATATGATTTTACAATTTTTACAACTTCGTCGTATTTCATTTCACCTCTTCATGATTCATTTCTAGTTAACTCGGTACCCGATAACACTCAATGTATACACTAATCAACCAATACTTAAATAAATGGGGGACACAGTCTTGCATTAACATCAAATCCATCCCAAATTACCCACATGTGCCGCCCCCCAACCCCCCATTTAGCCTAATGCTCCAAAAACTCATTAATGCATTTATCTTCATTTTATTTCCATTCCACTAACATCAACACATACACTAATAAACCCATTAGCTAAAAAAAGATCAAAACCCTCCCACTTCATCCCCTAGGTTCGGCCAAGACCAAGAACACCACCATAATCCATAAATTTTTGAAGTTCAAGTCATAATCAAGCTCCATTTATCTTCCTAGTTATGGTTTTGTGATTAAATCTCAAGTTTCTTACTCATTTCTTATCAAAACTCATCAAATCATCAAGTAAGTTTCAAGAACACATTTTGATCATCTTATACTTTCATTTGATTCATATGTTTATGTATTTTCAAGTTATAATAGTTATTCATGCAAGTTACTTATGTTTTAGATACCACTTTTGAACATAAACTATCCTTAACACTAGATCTATAAGTTTCACTAATGATCTCATGAAATCCACCAAGGTTGGTGATGTTTAGGACCCCATGACACCCTAAGAAGGTGTATGGTAGGATTTGCGAACTTGTGGAGTTGATTTGAGTTAGTATGATCAAGTTTAGAACCAAGAAAATGAGTTTTAACAAGTATAAATAAGGTTCTGTCCAAAATCGTGTAAACTGGAAAACTCAGAAACTTTTGGTATATTTTGGCCTTCATATTCAGAAAGTTCTTTCAAAAACGAAACCGTGGCCGCAAGAATCACTAAAAACCGACTTATAAAGAAGGAGATATGATTTTTCAATGTTAGACGACGAAAACTAAATTTCTGAAAATTTAGTTGCTGATCGCCGAGATTCAAAGGACAAAACGAGGCATTAGACATGATCTAGATGACCCGACCTACTGAGATTATGTTAGTTCATGTTTATACGAAGCCGTGGATGTAAAGAACGTAGAAAACGAGCTTATAACGGCCGAGTTATTCACGTTTGAAGCCCGACGTACCACATTCATTTTGACAGCCCACTAATAGAAAGTGTTTTAAGTATAAAAACTAGTGTTTTTGCGAGACATAACATTGTTAGCCGATTTTCTAATTGATCGAGGCGTGTACAATCAAAAGTTAAATGAAACGCCATTTATACATTGTTACAAGGTTTTCAAAAACGTCGAGTTTGATCAAATAACACATAACGTGCAATATTTCGCGACTAGTTTCACGAAGCCATTTTGGACATATTTTCACAAGTTAAGGAAAGTATTAAATTGCGATGAAAATGCTACATTTTTCCGATAGAACACCAAACGAGGATTGTGGAGTACCGTTTCAACATATTTACACGAAAAGTAGTTTATAACTTAACGAGACATCAAAAGTGTATTTTTCGTCGATGAACGTTATTTTCAAAACTAACAAGTGGTATCGTTAACATACGTATTTGCATGTGTTGCATTGTATCATTGCTTACATTGGATCATATCATTCATAATAGGTCGCGGTTAGAGACCGAGCCTTATTTCATCATATCCATCATTGTCATTGTTGCTATATCATATCAGGTGAGTTTTCATAGCCCCGTTTTAAATTGTTTATTGATTTCTAAACTCTCGGGGGAGAATACATTGCACCATTTTCATATGCGGACCAAAGTATACAAACTCATTACATTGCTTAAGTTACATCATTGCCCAGATTAAAATCCCCTTTTATTATCATGAACCGTTAATTGTTAGCAAGCGAGAGTGAGTGAATAGATCTATTGAGGGTGACTCCTCCGTTCGGGTTGGTAGCACCAACTGGTCAAACGAACGCATTTCATTTCTGTCATATTAGAGTGATTGGCAAACACTCGGTTGGGGCATTTCATTCAGTCTAGCTTCGGGTTCATGAGCTTAGAGCTAATGTATCATTTTTATGTGGCATGGTTTTGTCATACACTTTATACTTGTGGTATCCGTACAACATTTCATTTACATAAACCTATGATCTCACCAACATTTTTGTTGACCATTTTTAGCAATGTATTTTCAGGTAATTAAGGTATCGCATGTTGGCTTGCATATGAAAACATCATGGAGTCGCGGAGTCGACGCGTCTCACTTTATATTTTATGCACTTATCCATCGTTTGAATTGTATGAACTTGTTTTATGAAAACCTGTTTCACCTTTTGGGACCTAGCTTTGTAACTCTGAATGTTTTTTTTTTAATAATCAAACGATGTATTTTCTAAACGACACTTTAGGTCGTTCAATATAACTGCAACTTTGGTGCTATGACCAGTCGCGCCCCTGAATGCTTCATTCTGCTGCAAGTTACGAAATTTGGGGGTATGACAGATTGGTACCAGAGCAAAGGTTATAGCGAACTAGGTTTCCCATTATATCCTAGACTATAACTGCACTATCATAGCATCTCATCATTGTAGCATAAGTACATATTCATTATATCACATGTAGTGATTGCGATTTCATACATATATCATTTCATCATAACTCACATTGTGTAAATGTTTATTTACTTTTATTTCACATCTATTGTCACAGTGATGTCTTCGGATTCACACCCTATTGTTATCTCATCGGACTCTGAGTCAGACGATACTTCCTCACTACCCTCCATCATACTAGAGTCGGTTACATCACCCTCACTACCCACTATCATTTTGTCATCAGTGGAGCCTACTCTACAGTCTTCACCTGTGATGTCAGAGGCTGAGACAGAACCCTTTGAGGAGGGGGAAGTCGTGCCTACCCCACCACTGTCACCTGTGATCCGTCGTGGTCCCAGAGTTGTTCCAGTTATCCAGCCAGGAGAGTTTGTACCCTATGGTCGAGTTTACCGTACATATCCAGGTGGGCCGCGCATGAAGCGCACTGCTGCTAAGCGGGTTCATCGTCTCACTGTCAGGTCACCAGCTGCATTTGTATCCCTACCACCACCATCATCACTTACTTCATCTCATCCACTCCATCGCCACTTGACAGCGAGGAGGAGTGTGGCATTCAGTACACCATCACCATTATCACCCTTACCATCCTTATCATCATTGTCTCCACCATTGCCATCCCTATCAGCACCAGTTCATCCCTGGTATAAACGTAGAGATCCTACTCCTATGTCAGATCTACCGCTCAAGAAGTGGGCACGTCTTGATATTCCATCACCAGATACTTCAGATGCCACAGAGACAGCACCACCCAGCAGATTCGAGGTTGGTGAGAGCTCGAGGGCTGCTGCTGACAGACTGCTTACTGCTGCTACATTTGACTCGCGACTAGATCAGCTTCAGGGAGAGATTGACAGGGCATTAGCTCATCTAGATGAGACCCCAGTGAGACGTATTGAGGCTATAGAGGAGGAGGTCGAGGGATTGATCCAGGGCAGGGTTGCCATTGATGTGTCACACCAGGGTTTAGAGGCTCGTCAGTTAGAGAGTTCAGAGCATATCACCCAGCTGAGGCAGGAGATGCCTGAGTTGTTCGATAGAGCACAGATGTCCCAGGATGAGCATCATCGCCAGGCCGGTGAGTTATCTTCAGTTCAGGCTAGGATGTCTGCATTAGAGACTAGGGAGACTGATCTTCAGCTTCGAGTTCAGCACCTAGAGGAGATCGCTGTTGCTATGTCTAGGGATCTTCAGAGGATTTTCCGCAGGCTAGATGGAGCACCCGGAGGAGGTGCCTAGTGTTAGACCTTTATCATGTAGCTTGTACATTATTATCCTAGTCCCGGGGTGTGGGACATAGTTTAGAACTTGTTGTCTTTTGCTTGTAGTACAAACAAATATATCAAGTGTGAATCTACTATGTAGGATTTTCGTTGTGCTATTTTATGATATCGGTCTGTGTAACCGAAATTTTCATGTATTATATTCATGTGCGTTGTGATTATATTTATGATGTTTCGTTGCGGTTTCATTGTGTTTATACATGCTGTGGTTGTATTTATACGTGTTATGGATGTATATACATGTTGTGGTTGTATATATTGTGTATGATGATCGTTTCCTATTGTGGATTCTCATTGTTGTTATCTTTTGTGATTGTGAAGAATTATGCCACCCAAAAGAGCCACTACTGCTATGACACCAGCCGAAGTCAGAAAGCTTGTTGCCGACAGTATAGAGGCAGCATTGGCTACAGAAAGAGCTGCCGTAGCTGCAGCTGCTGCTGAAGCCGCTTCGCGGGCAGAAACCGCGGAAGCCGCAAGAACAAATACCAATGGTACAAATGGTCGTAAATGTACGTACAAAGATTTCAAGAGTGGTGATCCAGAAAAATTCAAAGGCACTGAAGGGGCCACTGCCATGATCCGATGGTTTGAAAAGACAGAATCAGTATTCCTTCTATGCAACTGTCCGAAGGACAGCAAGGTTAAGTTTGCTACTAGTACACTCGTTGGGGAAGCTATGTCATGGTGGAATTCGTATGCAAAGCCCATGAGAATGGAGAATGCTCACAAGCTTACATGGAACGAATTCAAGAAGTTGCTGACAAAGAAGTTTTGCCCACGAACAGAAGTGAAAAAGATGGAAACAGAGTTTTATGAGCTAGTGACAACAGGTAATGATATTGAGACATATATCAGGAGGTTTCAGGAATTGGCAGCATTATGTCCGACAATGGTTCCGGACACTGAGAAGCTATTAGAGAATTTCATTGGAGGATTACCTCACAACATCCGTGGTGATGTGATTTCTTTTGACCCACAAACATTGGATGAGGCAATCAGAATGTCTCAGAAACTCATGGCTCAGATAGTGAAGAAAGAAACTGCTTCAAACAGCAACAACAACAACACCAACAATAACCGTAACTACAACAACCGTAACTCCAACAACAACTACCGAAACAACAACAACTATAACAGCAATCGAAACAATTCCAATAACAACAACAACAAAAGAAATCGGGATAACAACCAGAGTAGCAATGTTACTCAACCACCACCCAAGAGACAGGAAACTGCAAAAGCCTATGTTGCAGGTCAAGCTGAGAAAAGAGGTTACAATGGTACTTTACCCAAGTGCAACAAATGTCAAACCCATCATAACCCTGGAAACTGTCCGAATCCATGTGGGAACTGTAAGAAGGTTGGTCATTCGACCAAGGATTGCAAGGCTCCAATTGTGGTTGATAATCAGAAGCCCCCAGTAACATGCTTTGGTTGTGGAGAAGTTGGACACTTCAAGAAGGAATGTCCAAAAGGAAAGAATCAGGGAAACAATAATCAAGGTGGAACAGCTAGAGGAAGAGCTTATGTCCTTGGAGGAGAAGATGTCAGGGAGGACCCGAATGTCATTACGGGTACGTTCTTCATTAATAATCGTTATGCATCCATACTATTTGATTCAGGAGCCGATAGAAGTTTTGTTTCTACTGCATTTGCACCATTACTCAACATTGAACCAACCGCATTAGACACTCCATATCACATTGAACTAGCTAACGGTAGTTTAGTTGGCACCGACACGATCATTCGTGGTTGCACTCTCAATTTTCTCAATCACCCGTTCAATATAGATCTCATGCCTGTAGAACTTGGAAGTTTCGACATTGTCATCGGAATGGATTGGTTATCTCAACATCATGCCAGAATCATCTGTGATGAAAAGGTTTTTCATCTTCCTTATGATGGCGAAACATTGGTCGTTCGCGGAGAACGCAGTGGGACTAGACTCAACATCATCTCGTGCATTAAAACAGAGAAATACCTAAAGAAGGGTTGTTATGCATTCTTGGATCATATCACAGAAAAGAAGTCGGAGGAGAAGCGACGTGAAGATGTACCAACAATTAAAGATTTTCCAGAAGTCTTTCCAGAAGACTTACCAGGACTTCCACCTACTCGCCAAGTCGAATTTCAGATTGACTTAGTGCCGGGAGCCGCACCAGTTGCGCGAGTACCTTATCGACTTGCACCTTCAGAAATGCAAGAGTTGTCGAACCAATTGCAAGAGCTCTTGGATAAAGGATTCATTAGGCCGAGTTCCTCGCCTTGGGGAGCACCAATTTTGTTTGTAAAGAAGAAAGATGGATCTTTCAAAATGTGCATTGATTATCGAGAGCTAAAAAAATTAACGGTGAAGAATCGTTATCCACTTCTCAGGATCGACAATTTGTTCGATCAGTTGCAAGGTTCCAGTTATTACTCCAAGATCGACTTGAGATCGGGTTACCATCAGCTTAGGGTTCGGGAGGGAGATATCCCAAAGACAGCATTTAGAACACGCTATGGCCATTATGAATTTCAGGTAATGCCGTTTGGACTAACCAACGCACCAGCTGTGTTCATGGATCTCATGAACAGGGTGTGCAAGCCATATCTAGACAAGTTTGTGATCGAATTCATTGACGATATCTTGATTTACTCAAGGAGTGAAGAAGAGCACCAAGAACACCTTAAAACGATTTTAGAGCTGCTCAAGAAAGAGAAACTGTACGCCAAATTTTCGAAGTGTGATTTTTGGATCAGAAGAGTACAATTTCTTGGTCACGTCATTGATAGTCAGGGACTACAGGTTGATCCAGCAAAGATTGAGGCAGTTAAAGACTGGGCAACACCAAAAACTCCCACAGAAATTCGTCAATTCTTAGGACTTGCCGGATATTACAGAAGGTTCATTGAAGGTTTTTCCAAGATAGCTAAGCCACTGACCAAGTTGACTCAAAAGAACCAGAAGTACGATTGGGGAGAAAAGCAAGAGACCGCTTTTTAGTTATTGAAACAGAAACTTTGCAGCGCGCCAATTTTGTCATTGCCAGAAGGGATTGAAAACTTCGTGGTATATTGCGATGCTTCACACAAAGGACTTGGAGCAGTGTTAATGCAAAATGAGAAAGTGATAGCTTATGCATCTCGTCAGCTTAAGAAGCATGAGAAGAATTACACTACTCACGACTTAGAGTTGGGTGCCGTGGTTTTCGCACTCAAGATTTGGAGGCATTATCTTTACGGAACAAAGTGTGTAGTATTTACAGACCACAAAAGCTTACAGTACATTCTTGATCAGAAGGAACTTAACATGAGGCAACGTAGTTGGTTGGATCTACTTAGTGATTACGACTGTGAAATCAGATATCACCCAGGAAAAGCCAATGTTGTGGCAGATGCACTCAGTCGGAAAGAGAGACTCAAGCCTTTGAGAGTCAGATAATTGGGAATGACAATCATTTCACCACTACCATCAAAGATCCTCAAGGCCCAAGTCGAGGCACTCAAGAAAGAAAACCTACCAAGTGAAACACTTAAAGGAATGCAAGATAATGCAAACGGTTTAGTAAGGAGATCAGATGGAACATTATGCTTCAAGGATAGAAGCTGGATACCTCTCTATGGTGGAATACGAGAGTTGATCATGCACGAATCATACAAGTCAAAGTACTCTATTCATCCAGGTTCTGATAAGATGTATCAGGATCTCAAGAAGCTTTATTGGTGGCCGAATATGAAAGCAGAGATAGCTACGTATGTCAGTAAATGCCTTACTTATGCTAAAGTGAAAGCCGTGTACCAGAAGCCATCAGGATTACTGCAGCAACCAAAGATTCCCCAGTGGAAATGGGAACGCATTACAATGGACTTTGTCACTAAACTTCCCAAAACATCAGGAGGTTACGATGCTATTTGGGTAATCGTTGATCGTCTCACCAAATCAGCCCATTTCATTCCAATCAAAGAGACTTATACTATGGATCAGCTCACCAGACTTTACGTCAAAGAAATAGTTTCAAGGCACGGTGCACCAATTTCCATCATTTCCGACAGAGACAGTCGCTTTACTTCAAACTTTTGGGAGTCATTGCAAGATTCATTTGGGACTAAACTAGAGATGAGTACCACCTATCATCCTCAGACCGATGGTCAGAGCGAGAGAATGATTCAGACATTGGAAGACATGCTCAGGGCATGTGTCATTGACTTTGGAAATGGTTGGGCTAACCATTTGCCATTGATAGAGTTCTCTTACAATAACAATTATCACACGAGCATAAAAGCCGCACCATTCAAGGCACTCTACGGTCGTAAGTGCAGGTCCCCAGTTTGTTGGGCCGAAGTTGGTGATGTACAGCTAACTGGTCTAGAGTTGGTCAGAGAAACAACAGAAAAGATAATTCAGATTAGAGAAAGACTCCAAACAGCCAGAAGCAGACAGAAAAGTTACGCCGATGTTCGACGCAAACCATTAGAATTTCAGGTTGGAGACAAAGTCATGTTGAAGGTCTCGCCTTGGAAGGGCGTGATACGATTCGGGAAACGCGGGAAGTTGAACCCGGGATACATTAAGCCATTCAAGATTCTGGAAAGGATCGGTCCGGTAGCGTACAGATTGGAGCTTCCGTCAGAGCTCAACAATGTACATAACACGTTTCATGTCTCAAACCTCAAGAAATGTCTTTCAGACGAAACGCTCGTAATCCCATTGAAAGAAATTCAGATCAATGACAAGCTTAACTTTGTGGAGGAACCAGCAGAAATCATGGACCGAGAGGTCAAACAGTTGAAGCAAAGTCGAATTCCGATCGTCAAAGTTCGCTGGAATTCTCGCAGAGGTCCTGAGTTTACTTGGGAACGGGAAGACCAGATGCGACTAAAATACCCACATCTTTTCACCGAGACCACTCCAAAGACCAACATCAGCTGAATTCAGGGACTGAATTCCTTTTAGGGTGGTCGACTGTCACAACTCCTAATTTTAGGTCATTTTCCAAACCTCGGCAATTTACTATTCATGAGTTACTATTTATCAATCACTATTCACCGATCACTATTCATCATTTCACTATTCATCATTTTTGAAGTCAGTTTGAGACTCTGAGAAGTCGTTAAAAATTTTACTATTCACGTGACACTATTCATTCTCGGAGGGAAATCACTATTCATGGGCATCAATCATCATGTCGTAAACTTGGTTTACGGGTATTCAAATGCGCGTAACCAGTTAGGTTTAGCTGCGTATTCATGCATCAACAGTAAAGGCACATCATACAGACTAGAGTAGTCTGCATATCATCAATAACATCATTATCATATCAGTTCATGCATGGGTTTGTGTGATTTTCATTAACGTATGCTTAATTATTTAATTAACGTTACCACTCAGTCATTTCTATTAACGTTATACCCAATACTCCCGACAATGATCCTAACACATTTTCAAACTAATTATAATGATATAGAGATTATATTATTACTTTACCCGGTGTTTTTAAACCAATCGCTATATTTTTTGTTTGACGCTTATAACTCCGTCGGTTTACGAAATTTCAATCCGATAATCATTCTAACACCCGATTCTCGCAAGGAATATGATTTTACAATTTTTACAACTTCGTCGTATTTCATTTCACCTCGTCATGATTCATTTCTAGTTAACTCGGTACCCGATAACACTCAATGTATACACTAATCAACCAATACTTAAATAAATGGGGGACAAAGTCTTGCATTAACATCAAATCCATCCCAAATTACCCACATGTGCTGCCCCTTAACCCCCCATTTAGCCTAATGCTCCAAAAACTCATTAATGCATTTATCTTCATTTTATTTCCATTCCACTAACATCAACACATACACTAATAAACCCATTAGCTAAAAAAAGATCAAAACCCTCCCACTTCATCCCCTAGGTTCGGCCAAGACCAAGAACACCACCATAATCCATAAATTTTTGAAGTTCAAGTCATAATCAAGCTCCATTTATCTTCCTAGTTATGGTTTTGTGATTAAATCTCAAGTTTCTTACTAATTTCTTATCAAAACTCATCAAATCATCAAGTAAGTTTCAAGAACACATTTTGATCATCTTATACTTTCATTTGTGTAAAACCCAAAAATCTTGAACATATAAAATACCCAGAATACCCTTCAATCTCAAATTCATAAATGATGTTTAAAACATTAAGATATTTAATTCCGATTATACCCTAAGTATTTAACGTTAATAATTGATCGAATAAAACAAATGTACACATATAACAAATATATATCACACGCTTAATAATAGTGCAATAACCGAATTTTAGGTACAAGTGTGTAGCCTCATTTTTAAAATATGTTATAACTTAATAGCCCCAAAATCAATCCCACAAATTATGCAAACTTACCAAATGTCAGTAGCCCATTCACACGTTTCCTGATTGACCAAATCATGCACCTATTCTACTTTATTTGTTACCGTTCTCTCCTAACTCAAAACCTAAAAACACCCATACAATTTTCGGTTGCTACTTTTTCTGCTTTCTTCCTTCCTGTTTGATTCAAGAGCAAAGCAAGGGGACTTTTGGTGGCTGCTATTTGGCAGTCTTGGTCGTGGTGCTACAGCAAGTTCGAGGGCTGGTGCTCGTAGTTTCCTTTGGCCATTCGTTCTCTCCTTTTAATCACGCAAAGAGGGTATAACTACAACCTTATTTCATTCCTTTTCGATGATCTCTTTATTAATGAATACAATGTCTCATGATGCGATATGAATCCGTTTAATATACTTTTATGGATACAACATAAACGTCACATGAAATCATAACAAATGTTTACATAAAATAACAAACTAAAGGCCTAATATGTGAACCTTTTTGGTGTCTTGTTAGTCGACCATAATATGCACATGTTTATGACCTCTTTTTCACAACCTTAAAGCTGTGAAACTAAGCTTACACGAACTGAAATAAAGAGTATACATGCCTACTATCTCATTTTTTTTTAAAAAACTTCGAATTTTAAAACAGAAAGTGGGGTATCATAAACTAAAAGTAGAGTGACCATATAACGTGTATGACATGTTGTTTTGTTTTAATTTTCGAACACCATACAGTAGGTAAAGGGGGGGGGTGTCGAGTAGAGTGAGATGTCATGATTTTATGTGGTCATTTGTGGTGTCGTGTGGTTGTGAAATGGGTCACTATGGGGGCTATTTATGTGTCGAGTTAGGCTGTGAACTAAGTCGAGTTTACGTGTGTATTGGGACTGTAATACGAGTCGAGTTTCATGCGAAAGAAGTGGGTTTTGTATGTGTGTCGTGTGGTTTTAAATGTGAGTCGAACTAGGGGTGGATTGAGTTACATTTTGAGGTGTCGATGGGGGGCTGGAAAGGGTCTTTCATGCTTGGTCATTCTTCTTTGTGTGTTCTTTTATTTTTTGCGAATCAATCACATGGGTATGGTTGCCTTGACGATTGGAAAGTGTAGGCAGTACAACAAGAATATAGTAGCCTAAATTCCACTAATTTCCATATTTCACCCTACACTTTATTATTTAGACACATTAAAACCATAACTTACATACGTAATCATAATAAATCCTAATTCGTGTATATTGTCATTTTAACTAATTAAACTTGACTAAATGGTAACATTAACGATAAATGACTAATATTGCTAATTCAGGAAACTTACTAAAACGGGAAATTCATATGAACTTAAAGTAATACTTGGTATTTAATTCGTATAGGTTTCGTGAAGCGAGAGTGATCCGTCGTTTGTGACTTTTCTCCATTTGTTTGCTTTGTCATTTGAATAAGGTACAGATATTCTACCCTTTTTCAGTAAGGGTGTTTTCATCCTCATGACTCGATCTTGATTATTAATTCGTTATTCTGATATGATCCCCTTAAGCCATTGCTATGATCCCCGATACTTTGATTCATTCGTTTGATATGCTTCGTTGTTATGGTGATCCATTTGAAATTCGTTCATTATGACCCTTGTGATATGATACTTGGCATAATTCATTCGTTACCCTATGACATGAGTATTTGAATCACTTGATGCTTTGAAGGTTCATTTGATATTGTAACTGGATGTGAAATCCTTTCTTAATTGTATCATGGAAATGTTTTGAGAAAAACCATTTTTAAAACAATGTTATGAGCATGATGCGCTACCATTTTTATATAGAATCTTGCTAACTTTTATGAAAACTACTTTTAAAGACTACCTTTATGAAAACCATTTTAAAGATCATTTTTATGAAAACCACTATTAAAAGATTTCTTTAAATGAACCTTTGATAGAAACCTTTGAATTGAACCTTGCTATGAACCATTTGATTTCGAACCTTTGATTATGAACCCTTGAGATCCTAAGCCTGATATGATTCCCTTATTTGATTCATGAATTTCGTTGTATGATTGTCATTCTTATTGATTCATTCTGACATTTATTTAAATGTCTCTGCTATGCTATGCTTATGTTTTGCCATGCTTATTGAGTTACTATCTTGTTTCTCTTGCCATGCTATTTTGTTATTGTGTATGCTATGATAGATCCGTGCTTGAGCTTAACTAGTTGTGGAGGTACCATGACCATGTCTTGGATGGCACCCTAGACATGACACTCCCGTAGAGGTGTGATAGATCTACGGCGTTCCCATTATGATATGATATGATTTTGTGTACACTATTGGCCAACTTTATATATGCGTGACCAGTCCAGTACTGGCATTCATATTTTGTTAGGGAGCGTATGGATGCATCCTAGGTTTATGTATGTATATGTATGGTGACCAGGTGGTGTGTGCCTTACACTCCTTCTCACACTTATGATTACTTAGAGGTCTCCCCTCTTCGTATACTTGTATGGCTTTAGTATGATTTGACGGATTATGTATGGAGTTCCTATGGCACATCCTTATATGAACTTTTCCATTATTTCATTATTTCTCTCGATTCATTATTATTAAGTTCTCATGCATTCTTGATTCTTAGTTCTCCTTTGAATTCGTATGACTTTCATGTTTATGCTTTTGTTTTGTATGCTTATTCCTTCGTTGCTTATGCTTATTTACCGTTATGTTATGTTATCTATATATGTTCACTGGGCTTTTTAAGCTCAGCCGCATTTCTTTCCATGCGGCAGGTTTTAGATGGAAGCTGGGTTATGAGTGGAGAGTACTTTGGACTTAGAAGACTACACCTTGATAGCTATTCTGGATTAGAGATAGCTAGATGTGGTTATATTTTAGACTTAGTATTTATTGAAATTCTCATTTGTAACCTTGTAGTTTCAGATTTTCCCTTTGTAACCTTTGAAGTTCATTTGTATTATTTAAGTCTTATGCTTATGTTTGCTTTGATATGTCACCATAACGTAATACTTCTACCCTTATCGAGTTGGGGTGTTACAATTTGATTCATATATTTATGTATTTTCAAGTTATAATAGTTATTCATGCAAGTTACTTATGTTTTAGATACCCCTTTTGAACATAAACTATCCTTAACACTAGATCTATAAGTTTCACTAATGATCTCATGAAATCCACCAAGGTTGGTGATTTTTAGGACCCCATGACACCCTAAGAAGGTGTATGGTAGGATTTGCGAACTTGTGGAGTTGATTTGAGTTAGTATGATCAAGTTTAGAACCAAGAAAATGAGTTTTAACAAGTATAAATAAGGTTCTGTCCAAAATCGTGTAAACTGGAAAACTCAGAAACTTTTGGTATATTTTGGCCTTCATATTCAGAAATTTCTTTCAAAAACGAAACCGTGGCCGCAAGAATCACTAAAAACCGACTTATAAAGAAGGAGATATGATTTTTCAAAGTTAGACGACGAAAACTAAATTTCTGAAAATTTAGTTGCTGATTGCCGAGATTCAAAGGACAAAACGAGGCATTAGACGTGATCTAGACGACCCGACCTACTGAGATTATGTTAGTTCATGTTTATACGAAGCCGTGGATGTAAAGAACGTAGAAAACGAGCTTATAACGGCCGAGTTATTCACGTTTGAAGCCCGACGTACCACATTCATTTTGACAGCCCACTAATAGAAAGTGTTTTAAGTATAAAAACTAGTGTTTTTGCGAGACATAACATTGTTAGCCGATTTTCTAATTGATCGAGGCGTGTACAATCAAAAGTTAAATGAAACGCCATTTATACATTGTTACAAGGTTTTCAAAAACGTCGAGTTTGATCAACTAACACATAACGTGCAATATTTCGCGACTAGTTTCACGAAGCCATTTTGGACATATTTTCACAAGTTAAGGAAAGTATTAAATTGCGATAAAAACGCTACATTTTGCCGATAGAACACCAAACGAGGATCGTGGAGTACCGTTTCAACATATTTACACGAAAAGTAGTTTATAACTTAACGAGACGTCAAAAATGTATTTTTCGTCGATGAACGTTATTTTCAAAACTAACAAGTGGTATCGTTAACATACGTATTTGCATGTGTTGCATTGTATCATTGCTTACATTGGATCATATCATTCATAATAGGTCGCGGTTAGAGACCGATCCTTATTTCATCATATCCATCATTGTCATTGTTGCTATATCATATCAGGTGAGTTTTCATAGCCCCGTTTTAAATTGTTTATTGATTTCTAAACTCTCGGGGGAGAATACATTGCACCATTTTCATATGCGGACCAAAGTATACAAACTCATTACATTGCTTAAGTTACATCATTGCCCAGATTAAAGTCCCCTTTTATTATCATGAACCGTTAATTGTTAGCAAGCGAGAGTGAGTGAATAGATCTATTGAGGGTGACTCCTCCGTTCGGGTTGGTAGCACCAACTGGTCAAACGAACGCATTTCATTTCTGTCATATTAGAGTGATTGGCAAACACTCGGTTGGGGTATTTCATTCAGTCTAGCTTCGGGGTCATGAGCTTAGAGCTAATGTATCATTTTTATGTGGCATGGTTTTGTCATACACTTTATACTTGTGGTATCCGTACAACATTTCATTTACATAAACCTATGATCTCACCAACATTTTTGTTGACCATTTTTAGCAATGTATTTTCAGGTAATTAAGGTATCGCATGTTGGCTTGCATATGAAAACATCATGGAGTCGCGGAGTCGACGCGTCTCACTTTATATTTTATGCACTTATCCATCGTTTGAATTGTATGAACTTGTTTTATGAAAACCTGTTTCACCTTTTGGGACCTAGCTTTGTAACTCTGAATGTTTTTTTTTTTAATAATCAAACGATTTTTTTTTTTTTTTTTTTTTTTAACTCTGAATTTTTTTTTTTTTAATAATCAAACGATGTATTTTCTAAACGACACTTTAGGTCGTTCAATATAACTGCAACTTTGGTGCTATGACCAGTCGCGCCCCTGAATGCTTCATTCCGCTGCAAGTCACGAAATTTGGGGGTGTGACAATTAATTACAAGTTAAATTTACCTTTAACAAGATATAAAACTTAACACATTTAGTCTTGTGGGCTATGAGCCGATTACCATAATCAAACTAAACGCACCCTTATTTATATTTGTTGTTAATTGAGACCAACAAAACACCTTCGAGGTGTTGTGATCGAAGCAAGGGTAGTTCAAACGAGCACACCCTTGTCTCGCAAAACTAACCGATCAAATAAACACCACACTTGTGGTTGTGGGGTCGAGGTATACACAAACGCAAGACCGCTCTTGTGGTCTTTTGTCGAATCCGAACACAACCAAAAATAACAACTCTAAAAAGCTTAAAGAAATGAACTATGACCAAAGAAATGAGCAATTTGCAATCAAGCTAAAATAAACCCACCCTATACGGGCTGTGATGGACTAGAAGAACCAAATAATTTCACCCTTCGGGGTGGCTGTAACTCGCAACAAACACCCTCTTGGGGCTGTGACTGGCCGAGTATAACAAACGCCCCTCGGATGTGGTTATGAACCAAGACAACAAACCAACAGCCCCTCAGCTGTGGTCTTTAGTCGAGACCAAATCAAAACCAAACACCCTTTGGGTGTGGCTGTGAACCGGGTAACAAAACACCCTTTTGCTGTTGTTATATGCAGAAAACAAACACCCCCTTGCTGCTGTTATACGCAGAAAACAAACACCCCCTTGCTGCTGTCATACGCAGAAAACAAACACCCCTTTGGGGTTTCTTTGTTACCGAGACTTCACAAAACAAATACAAATTCGCACCCTAGTTGGGTTGTGATGTGGGTCAAAGATTAAAGCCAAGACGAACACCCCCTTGGGTCATTTTCTATTTTAGGTCGACAACAAAACAAGCCACCCTTGCGGGTTTATGGCTAAACGAAACACAGCCACACACCCCTGTTTTTGTGGCTGTGGTGTGGATCGAGACTACCTCAACCCAAATAAGCACACCGAGTGCTTATTCATTAAGCAAATAAGCAGATTCAAGATGAAACTTGTTAAACCAATCAAACCACAAGGGAAAAATAAGCATAACAAATCATCACAAGACCCATACGTGTCTCGGCTGTGAAACCCACTCGGGTTTAAACCCGACCCGATAAACAAATAAATCAAATGAACGCCTCTTAATTAATTATACCACATGAATTATATACAACATGTTTTAATCCGATTCTTGATTCACGAAAACTTGATAAATCGTTTTATATATAGATTTATAAAAAAAGAATTAATAAGATGCATTTGGGTTTTGACATACCCACGATTCGAGGGAGATGAGGAGAGGCGGAGGGATGGAGGAGCAGCTGTGGCACTGGTGGTGGAGAGGTGGTGCCAGTGGTGGTGTTGTCGCTGTTGTTTGTCATTCACTAAAGAGAGAGGAAAAAAATACAGACCAGGTTTATAGCAAATGAGAGAGGAGGGAAATATAGATCGGATTTATGAGAGAGGGAGGAGGGAATATAGAAATCTGAGTATGAGAGGGAGAAAAAGGAGATAAGATAAGATATAGGATTTTTGGATATAAAAAGGATAAGGGGATAAGGATTATTATCCTATGGTGTATTGTGTGTACTCCGTGCCCGTTGAGTTAAAGTATAAACACGGTACTTTGGTTGGGTAATTGCGAGAAATATATTTTTGGAGACGTTTTTATAAAAACAATATAAAAACGAAACTATTGATTCCGAATAATGATTAGCGAATATAAACCATTTTTATTGCGGTGTTGATATGCAAGAAAAACAATATATTTTCTTGTTAAATAGACAAAGATGAACGTAACGTTCAGAGAGTAATAATTCGAATCAGAGCGGGTTATTTATCTTGGGAAGTTACCGGTTAACTACCGATTACAGTATTTGCTTTTACATTTGGGTAAAAGTCAAATAGTCAAGAAGTAAAGGTCAAAGTCAACTTTAAAAAAAATCAAAGGGTAAAATAGTCATTTTGATGTGTGAAAATTTACGGGTTGCTACATCTAGTATCTAAACAACCTGCATGGACTTATTTGAGTTCATTAACATCTGAAGCGCGTGATGTAAAGCTATTAGTTCAAAACTAGAATCCGTCGAATACCAGATTCCTATATGCATGGTTTTCTTTAGGTATCGGAGGATTCTTTTTGCCTCTTTGAGGTGTCTTTCAGTTGGTCGTGACTGAAATCGGGAACATAGATACACAAAAAATGTAATATCCGGTCTACTGGCACAGAGGTACATTAGGGACCCGATTAGACTACGATACTTTGTAGGATCTACGGGTTTCCCGTTTATATCAGCATCCAATTTAGACGAAGATAATGTTGTACTTATCGTATCACAACCTTCCATGCCAAATTTCTTGAGAACCTCAAAAGTGTACTTAGAATGATTTATGAAAATTGCCCGGGGAGATTGGTGAACTTGAAGTCCTAGAAAGTACTTTAGTTCACCCATCATAGACATTTGAAAGTTATTTTTCATTAATGTTGCCAAACGTTTTGAATGAATTGGATTAGTTGATTCAAAAATTATATCGTCAACGTAAATTTGAATAATCAAGATGTCATCCCCAATTTCTTTTCGTACAAATAGTGTTTGGTCTACAGTACATTTTGTAAAGTTCTTTGCAATGAGAAAGGATGATGATTTATCATACCACGCCCGTGGGGCTTGCTTGAGACCATAGAGTGACTTTTGAGACGATAAACGTGATCTGGTTTCTCTGGATCTTCAAAGCCAGGATGTCGGCTCACACATACTTCTTCACGTAGTTCACTGTTTAGGAATGCGATTTTCACATCAATTTGATAAACAGTGAAGCCTTTGGGTGCAACATAAGCCAAGAAGATCCTAACTGATTCAAGTCGAGCCACTGGTGCGAATGATTCTTCAAAGTCAATCCCATCTTCCTGAAAATAACCTTTAGCCACAAGACGAGATTTATTGGGAATTACTATTCCTTCAGCATCAAGTTTATTTCTCCATACCCATTTTAAACCAATGACCGTGTACCCATCCAGTTTCTTGACTAGCTCCCTGATGTGTCGTTTAGTATAGGTATTTATTGTTATCAAGTTTTAAATTTATATTTAGCTAACTTAACCTATAACAAACACTAACGGGCAGTGTACCCGATCAATGTAGCCTAGTTGGTAAGTAGAGTGTCAATCACTAAGAGTGGAACGTTAAGACCTTTGTATCTTTCATTATTTTAATCATAAAGTTAGTTCTAATTAAACATAATCTAACGCAAGGGGGGTTTTCAGCCTGAGAGACTGGCACAATGAGTATATTAAGTAAACAGTAAATTAAACTAATAAGGCGATAGGCACACACGTACACAGATAGACAACATATACAAATAAGAGGCCTGGTCGATTGTTAGGAAGATTTGTCACCCGTTTAGTTGCTTAGCTGTATAAGATAAGTACTAAAATCTATTCTCTCTCAGTGGATTCTTACGTGTATGTGTATATCATTCCAATGTCTAGATCTAGTCTAAACATCTAGATTTCGGGTATTAAGTCTTCTCGACGGACTAATCCTGTCACGATTAATCAGATCTCTGCATAAAGTCCACCTTAATGATTACTAAGTTTATATATTATTTATCCCTTTTACAGGCTTACATTAACTATGAAAACGATGTTAATGAAGTAATTGTGCAAGCCTAAGGTCGACAAGGCATGATAAACTTGTATATGTAATCAAAACATACGCATAAGGATCCAATAAAACATTAAATACTATTTATAAAAGCTGGAAACAATTAAGTCCGATCAAATAGTGAAAAAGACACTAACTCAATGATTAAAAGATTGCTAATAGAAATTAAACGAATCTTCCTATGAATTAAAGTCCTAGCAGGACCTTCTTATAGCTCTGAATTCTTCTTTCTGGTTGTGTCTTGTGTAGTCTGGTCGTCGCCTATGTGTGGTAAAATTGTGTGTCGAATATGGCAGACGAATGGGGTATTTATACATTCTGAAAACAGAATTGATACGGTGTATCTATTAAGTTGATACGCCGTATATAGGTAACTTTGTGTGGGGTCCAAGATTATTATATTCTAGAATATTCGTACACCGCCATAGGATACAGTGCACCTTCAATCTTCATACGGTGCATGTTCTTCAATACCTTGGATTAATCTGGTGAATTCTTGAGATTGATACGCCACATCGCTGAAATGTCATGCGACGTATCTTGAGTAGGATGAGTCAGATCTTCTTACGTTGACCAAGGTTTCATATACGGTGCATGGGAAATCCATGCGGCGTATGCTTCAAAGTCAGGCAATGGTCTTCATAATCGTCTAAGTCTTGATGTACGGCGTATCTGTCTATAATGATACGACATATCTTCCTTCAGTTCAGTAGACTTTTCCATCTTGATCAATTTTGCTCCAATTTACATCCAAAATAGCTAACTTTCACTAAATGCTTGTTTATAACTGAGATTTACAAAAGTAAGCGATTAAGTATCAATTCTCATATAAAATAATATAAAACAAGCGAATAACATAGTATAAATGATGGCAATAAAATGTTGTTAGTTGATATCATCAAATATCCCCCCACTTAAACTTTACTTGTCCTCAAGTAAACCTTTAGATTAAACTTATGAAGATGTATCCTAAACATAGTCTAGGATTTTTTTATAGTTTAAGCCTTTTATTCGTTTAATCACAATTGTACAACCAAACACCTCACGAAGTAGGAAAATGAAATCACTCAAATCACTCAACTAATCTATGTGGTAACATTTAAGTAATTCGCTCATTTGCTTGGTCGTGACGAATATTCTATCATAAGCTTGGCAATGATACACATCTCCACCACTAAAGCTAAGGAGTGACAAGTCTAAAGTGGTAAATTGGGTTAAACATGATAAGGCTTAAGGGTTAAACCTGGCTTCGTTCAAACATCTCATACACAAACTTAATAGATCGCTGGCGCGAGCCCTCGATTCCTCAAACAACGGATGGTCACTAAGGTGGAACCTTAGATCGCTGGCACGTTATTTGATTAGTCTAAAAATTGGATGGTCACTAACTTATTCATGCATTTGACATTCTCACTAAGCCATTACCATATCCGGATGCTCGAAAGCTAACAACGAATACAGTAACTTGGTAAACGGCAGGGATAAAACATTGGGAATTACATTAAATTGGTGTAAAACAAAATAAACAAATAGATAGATTAAGTCCTAACAAGTGTGGTTAATTACTTCCCAACCATCCCATGAAAAAGACACAAATCATAGACTAACTCACGCTTTAGTAGACACGAATTAGACTAAAAAATGTCTCAATCAAAGAATAAACCTTGGTTGCCATTCCCATAACGGTCAACTCCCTTGTAATCCATAAATATAATACAACAAGTAGTAGCGATATCTCTACTAGTACAATACTTTACATCGTTGGTTTATAATACTTACCAACATACTTCTTTCTTTTTCTTTTCATTTTTTCATTTTTTTAAGCTACTAATGGTGTAAAATTTCACCACATCACCATCATAACAAATCTGGATAATTTTTCCATACTTTTCTATTCTTCAGATTATAAAAATAATAGTGATAGCAGCAAACACACGAAAAATAAAAATAACTACTATCACATTCTCATTGCATTGTGCAATTCCTGACCTAACCAAAGATAAGAAACATGCACACGAACACAGGAAATACACACTTTACACAAGTAACTAACCACGGACTTAAATCTACAGGGTAGGCTAAGGTGTAAAGGTGTAAACGAAAGGAATGGCTCTGAGGGTTTTTCTAGGGGTATCTTACTCTAAAGATGAGAGTAACAAAATGGTTTAACATGGGGACTAACTAACCAGTGTAGTTAGTTAATATATCATAACATTTATAGGCTATTTGGTTTTAATCCAAGAAATTTACCAAGTTAGACAAGTCACTCCAATTATATCTATAATACTCATTATGGTGGTCTCGAATAGTATACAAGCCAAGTTCTAAAGTTTACTACAAGTCACCGACACACTCATATTTTTGTGGAATTTGGGTAAAATATTGGGAAACGGATAAGGCTAAATTCTCACAATTTGGAAATAAAGGTTATGCGTGCGGTTATGCAACTAAGATTTCACAAAAACATGCTTAGAAAATTTTTAAATTTAAGCATATTAAGCACACATTAAGCAAATTTTTGAAAAATAAGGACAAGTGACGTTCTAATTCTCCATCCCCCCACTTAATATAAACAACGTTCTCATTGTTTAAAATGAAATTAAAAACATGAAATAGAAAGAATTAGAATGGAAAACTTCCCTGAGATTTGCTCGGTATGATCCTCCATGATGCGTTTGTGAGCAACTTTTTATTTTCTGTGTGTAATGGTGTCTAAATGCCAACATGGCTACAACACACAGAAAATACATAATGTATGTAAACCACCACTTCTTGTAAGCAACCTGTGTTAGTGAACATGAAAATCGCAGCTAGTGCGTCTCTGATTAATCGATGGTTAGTGAAAACAAAACTAAAAATTAAAAATTAAAAATTGAAAAGTTTCATCAGGTCAGTCGATACGCCACATCCATGGGATGGGATGCGCCGTATCGAGCCTGGAATAAAATATGAGTCAGGAACTTCATACGACGTATCCTTAAACATGGATACGCCGCATCAAAATAACTGACATATAGTTCATAGTTCAGAAATAAAAATTAAATGCAGAAAAATAAAGGGATAGATATGGCCTGTACAGTCGATACGCCGCATCCTTTTTATGGGATGCGTCGTATCGATGTGCAAGTCTGACATAATCGATGAAAGAAAACAAAAATAACAAATCCGGGTTGTCTTCCGGTAAGCACTTCTCTTTATTTCAGAGTCTTTAAGTTAGACTCATCTTTAGTTCTTACTTCTTATGCACGCTCATGTGTTCTTGTGTGAGCCATTGGACAATTCGTTCATCACGAACATATTCCGGTCCCAAATGCACCACTCCTTTGTAGAATCCTTTCATCTTTTGGTATGGATACATGATCCCTCTTTCTTCATCATTCTTATCTACAGTGATAAATGGCGACATTCTATAGCATACCTGGTTCGTGGCATTCTTAAATCCTGGGTGAGTGCGAGGCATCATATAGGTGACGCTTTTGCTTCCATTGTGTAAGGTAATTCTTCCTTCAAATCTTTTTACATCGACGTTGATTTCCCTACAAAATGGCCTTCCAACAATTATATCACCCATTTCCTGTCACGATAAGCATCCATGTCTTCCACAATAGTGAAATCTGTAACAATTGAACTTTTTCCAACAAAAATAGGCACATTCATAAAGGTCCCGACTACATTTCTCCCCTTATACTCCATTTTCTTTTTCATAATTGAATTATAAAAACTTTTTGACATTACATTAATCGGTAAAATAGAGAAGAAATTAGCATCTACATGTTTGTATCCTATCATGCATGAAAATTGTAAGTTATAAGCACAGTTAACATGGGTTTTTCTTCCATAGTCACAAAAGCTAGGATATCCCTCAATCTCGTCAGAGTTTCTAGTACTAATAACATTAACCCTCAGAATATCCACAACTTCTCCATCTTTAATTTCAGGTTCTGGATCCTCCATCACATGATCAATAAGTTCAAATGGCACATTAAGGTAATTTAATTCAATATAATCCCCTTCAATATGTTCAAGTGATCTATTTTGGATTAAGGTTTCTCCCATTAATCTAGCTTCTAAGTCTAGTTCCATGCGCTGTACATAAACACTTTTAATAATGCTCTTAATAGGATTATCACACTTAAAAAACTAATTTGTCATCCCCTACTCCTAAAGATATTTTTCTTTTAAAGACATCAATTTTAGCATGAGCAGTAGACAAGAATGGTCTTCCAAGGATCAATGGAATTTTGATATCCTCAGGCATATCTAGAACAACAAAGTCTACGGGAAAGACAAATTTTTCAATCCTAACTAGCACATTTTTAGCTATACCCTCGGGACGTTTCACAGTCTAATCAACCAATTCAATAATTAACTTAGTGGGAGCTAATTTACCTAAACCTAAAGTGGTGAAGGTCTTATAAGGCATAACACTAACACTAGCTCCTAAGTCAGTTAAGGCTTTACTAAAAGACATATCATTAATATGAAAAGGAAAAGTAAAACTCCCTAGGTCTTTTTGTTTATGAGGCAAGGCATTGTGATCAGTTGCAGAGCACTCATATTTCATAGTAGCCTTTATCTCCTCATCAATTCTTGTATTCTGCTTGAGTAATCTTCTTAAACTGATTGAAGAGTTAAAGAAAAACTTTAGCTTTTTAGCGTTAGCAGCATCCAACAATCGTCTAGGAAAGGGTACATTAGGCGCCACTTCTTCAATGGTGGTGATCGCATTGACATGATCTCTTGGATTGGTCTCAGTTGAGCCAGGTAAGCTTCCAGATCCCCTTTATTGAAGTACCTTACTTATTTGACCGATTTGAAGTTCCAATGCTTTGATCTAAGCTCCTTGATTTTTGATGGAAGCATCGGTTGAAGAACGAATTTCTTTGAAGAAAGTAGCATTTTCTTCCATGTCTTTTTGCAGCATCAACCATGAGTTGCTTCATGGATTCTTCCAAAGCTTGTCTTTTTTCTTGATATGATGAATTTTCGTTGTCCCTTAGGTAGAATCCTGGAGCAGCTGCTCTATACTTTCCTGATGGCTGAAATGGCTGGCCAAATTGGGTGTAGTATGCTTCTTCAATTGTCTCTCCTTCCTTCTTGGATGGACAATCTTTAGTGTAATGGGGTCCATTGCATAATTCACAACCAACCTGAGTAGCATATACTTTCTCATCCATCTTCTTCAGATCTCTACTAAGCTTATCCAACTTAGTTTGAATAGCAACGTACCCATCAGAAGTATCACTCCTCTTAGATCTAGTAGAGGTTCCATCATGCCACTTCTAAGAATGATCAGCCATTTCTTGGATGGCTTTCCTAGCATTGGCTGCACTTATCTGAGGTACAACCCCCTTAGAATCCAAAATTTGGCGAGTAGGCACATCCAGACCCTGATAAAACAAAATCACCTCCTGCATAGTAGTCAAATAATGTTGAGGACATTTGAATAATAGATCTTTGAATCGTTCCCAAGCCTGATAAAGAGTTTCATCGGGCTCTTGCTTGAAGTTATTGATAGCCTCCATCTTCTTAGCAGTACGAGCAGGTGGGCAGTACTTCTTCAAAAACTTCTTCTTCAAGTCTTCCTACTCAGTAATTGAACCCGCTGGTTCATTCTTTAGCCACCTATTAGCAGCTCCTGTAACTGAAATACGGAAAACATGAAGCATTAGTTGGTCAATAGTCACATCCTTAGTTGTGAAAAAATTTGTTATCTCAAGGATCCTTTCCACATGCTCATTAGCATCTTCATGCTCCGATCCACTGAAGGTGTTTTCATGCAACTCCTTGAGAAATTGACCTTTCAACTCAAACTTGGCCTCTTTGTTAAACTTAGGCCTAGCAACACCCGAACCATAGTATTCTCGGGTCTTAGTCATGTATTCCTCCATAGTATGTTCCGTCATTGTTTCTGTGATTTCTTCTTCAAACTGAGATTCTTGATCAGAAAAGTAATCGAGCTCTAATGAACTCGAACAATCAAGGCTTGTGGTCTTGAAATGTTTCCTAAATGAAAAACTTGTTCAGGTTCACTGTAAGGTTTAACGAGGTCTTTAGTAGAACTCCTAGTCTTGCACTTCCTGAAATCAAGACAAGAGCATCAATAGGATAGGTTTGAAAAAGTATAATAACAGAAAACTAACAACGAAATCGGAATACAAAAAATAAAAGTTGCTGATATCTGCAGACGATATGCCGTATCCAGAATCCTGGGTACACCGTATGTTCTTCACGTTATAAAAATCTCAGACTTTTATTAGAAAAGTATACTCCGTATTGATGGGAATCAATGTGCCGTATTCATTAATTTTCAATTCTGCTTATATAAAAATAAATACGCCGTATACGTGAATGCGTATATGTCGTACGTTTGTTATGTTTCAAAATATAAGCCTTTTAATTAATACGCAGTATCGAGGTAAATCAATACGCTGTATTAGGTTTTCAAAAACTCGGATCTGTTTTTAATAAATAAATAAATACGCCGTATGAGAAAAATCTCATGCGCCGTATGGCTTTTAGGGTTTAAATTTTTTTGATTAAAAACAGAATACGCCGTATCCAATAAATTAGATACGTCGTACTCGATTTTTTTAACTTGATACGCAATATATAAGATAAAAATGCAATATGCCGTATCTAAATAATTAGATGCGCCGTATTGTTTAGTTCAGCAAAATAACAGCAGACAGTAATTATGCAGAAAAACAAAAAATAAACAAAAATACATAAAACAATAAATATGCAGAAAATACAATGAATGCAGAAAAGAAATACACAACAAAGTTAGTAAATTAAAAACTAAAAATCAGAAACTACATAGGTTAAAAACTAAATTAAAAGACTAAGAAACATTCAAGTACTAAACAATTCACTCCCCGGCAGCGGCGCCAAAAACTTGATGTGTCGTTTAGTATAGGTATTTATTGTTATCAAGTTTTACATTTATATTTAGCCGACTTAACCTATAACAAACACTAATGGGCAGTGTACCCAATCAATGTAGCCTAGTTGTTAAGTAGAGTGTCGATCACTAAGAGTGGAACGTTAACACCTAAGTATCTTTCGGTATTTTAATCCTAAAGTTAGTTCTAATTAAACCTAATCTAACGCAAGGGGGGTTTTCAGCCTGAGAGACTGGCACGATGAGTAGATTAAGTAAACATTAAATTAAACTAATAAGGCGATAGACACATACGTACATAAATAGAAAAAAAATACAAATAAGAGGCCTGGCCGATAGTTAGGAAGATTTGTCACCCGTTTAATTGCTTAGTTGCATAAGATGAGTACTAAAATCTATTCTCTCTCAGTGGATTCTTACGTGTATGTGTATAACATTCCAATGTCTAGATCTAGTCTAAACGTCTAAATTTCGGGTATTAAGTCTTCTCGACGGACTAATCCTGTCACGATTAATCAGATCTCCGCATAAAGTCCACCTTAATGATTACTAAGTTTATATATTATTTATCCCTTTTACAGGCTTATATTAACTATGAAAATGATGTTAATGAAGTAATTTTGCGAGCCTAAGGTCGACAAGGCACGATAAACTTGTATATGTAATCAAAACATACGCATAAGGATCCAATAAAACATCAAATACTCTTTATAAGAGCTGGAAACAATTAAGTCCGATCAAATAGTGAAAAAGACACTAACTCAACGATTAAAAGATTGCTAATACAAATTAAATAAATCTTCCTATGAATTAAAGTACTAGCAGGACCTTCTTATAGCTCTGAATTCTTCTTTCTGGTTGTGCCTTGTGTGGTCTGGTCGTCGCCTATGTGTGGTAAAATTATGTGTCGAATATGGCAGACGAATGGGGTATTTATATATTATGGAAACAGAATCGATACGGCGTATCTATTAAGTTGATACGCCGTATCTAGGTAACTTCACGTGGGGTCCAAGATTATTATATTATGGAATATTCGTACACCGCCATAGGATACGGCGCACCTTCAATCTTCATAAGGCGCATGTTCATCAATAACTTGGATTAATCTGGTGAAGTCTTGAGATTGATATGCCGCATCGCTGAAACGTCATGCGGCGTATCTTATGTAGGATGAGTCAGATCTTCTTACGTTGACCAAGGTTTCATATACGACACATGGTAAATCTATGCGGCGTGTGCTTCAATGTCAAGAAATGGTCTTCATAATCGTCTAAGTCTTGATGTATGGCGTATCTGTCTAGAATGATACGGCGTATCTTCCTTAAGTTCAGCAGACTTTTCCATCTTGATCCATTTTGCTCCAATTTACGTCCAAAATAGCTAACTTTCACCAAATGCTTGTTTATAACTGAGATTTACAAAAGTAAGCGATTAAGTATCAATTCTCATTTAAAATAATATAAAACAAGTGAATAACATAGGATAAATGATGCCAATAAAATGTTGTTATTTGATATCATCACTCCCAGACTTTGAGTAGTTCGAATTGAGTGAGCTCTTCTTGCATTGATACGATCCATTCGGGTTTGGTCATGGCTTATTTGATGTTCTTTGGCTCTTCTTGACATACTGTGAGAACATACATGCACAATTCTCCGTCTGTTGCTAGTTGGCATCTAGTCATGACTGGATTTGAAGGATTATCGATCACTTTTTCAAGAGGATGATGTTTGGTCCATTGATGTGTCGAGGGTTGGGGTTGATGGAAAGTTTGCACATTTGACGGGTCGATGTTGCTGGAAGATGATTCAGCTGCTTCGTTGTTCATAGAAGATGCAGACGGATTAAGGAATGCATTCCCATCAAAATGTGGAACGGTTTTTGTATGTTCGATTGAGATATTTATGTATTGAATGTGTTTAGCATGCGGAATCTACTACAACACACTTAAAAGAACACAAGGTGGTGAGTTTATGTAAACGTGAGAATGCAATGAACAAATAACACAACTTTGGTTTAACACAAAACGATTCAATATTATTGATGAAATAATACGGATGATCTAAATATCACCGGGATTACAAAGTAATCTTGAATCTAAGATTGTAAAAGGATTTGTGATTTGAAGTAACTAAGTTACTTGAGAGATAGTTTGGTTTTTGGTTATTTGGTTGTGTAAGATGCATGCATGCAGTAGAGACTAAGATATCCTTTTATAAGATAAGGATATCTTATTACATGTTGTCAAGTGGAAGAGTATTCTAATATACTTTGACTATATTGGCGCCTACAATTAAATACAACTACCCATGTACAACTCTGACAATATTCTTCTATCACCACAGAAGACTAATCTACTTCTACATAACGTATAACAATGTACAAAGACTAATAATTCAACTAAATATCTTTTACAAAATATCTAATCGACTTGACATAAGCTTGGCAGGCTTTTCATCAACCAGCAGTACCTTCTACCCAGAAGGTACTGGTAGAACATCTTTATATACTTCAAAATCAACTAGCAGGCTCTTCAACATCTTTGGCAGGCTCTTTGACTTTGATCATTTTATTCCCAACAATCCTCCCCTAAACTTGTTATTTCCATTAAAATACACAAGTTTCTGATGAATAAAATACATACCTTGAGGATTTGAGAGAACTCTTCCAAAAACCTTCACTCTCTGTTCTTCCTTTTCCTTTCATATTGCTCAGATATGCTCCTCAGCAAACTCTGAACAATTTCTGAGTTCTCATCATCTTTGTCACACCTTAATCTCTTGGAGATCATAGTCTTAAGTACTTCATAACTAAGTGGATACTCTTTCTCAGCCAACATAAAGAGTTCTATCCCACTCTGTGTGAAAAGGTGATGAATGTTGCTATGGCTTAGAAATTCCCAAGTTGTTGAAGGATCATAATAGGGAAATTTTCAATGAACATCTTTGGGTTTAGGATCAAACATCCTATTGAATTCTACCCATAGTTCCTGTTCCTTAGCATCTGAACTAGAAGTTGTGTCTAGCCTAATCTGCACTAGATTCCACAATTCTTCCAAGTCTGCTCTGTCACATGCTCTAACTAAATTTTCAAAATTCTTGAAGATAGCAAACTGTCCCCCAACCCTTGTTACTTTCCATGATTTTCCTAATCTATCATGGTTGATCTCCCAATCAATAATAGGTCGTCTACAGCTAATTGGATCAGCATGTATTATAGTAGGCAAAGTAATCAATAAATTACTTACTTGCTCTGTGTCCAATTTTGCTACTTCTTTCTTCTGAGCATCCTTCTTCTTCATTGAGGGGTGTACATCAGATGGAACATTGTAGTAAAGACTTTTGTAGGCTTGTAGATACAGGAAGAAGATTTCATCAGCAGATTTCTTCTTAAGTTGATAATCAGTCCAATTTGCCTGATTCTTCAAAAACCTTTTCATAAAAATCACCTGATCTTTCTGAGTTTTTCCTACCTTAAAACCTCTCTTCTGACTTTCCTTCATCTTCTCAAAAATGTCAGCTAAAGCTGCTTCTTTATACTTCTTGTTGATGAAAGATTCAAGTGCTTCTGTTTTCTCATCAGAATTGAGTGTCTTGTCATTTACTATATTTGCTGCTTGACCTTTCACAATTGGATCATTATTGATAATCCATAGCATCTGTGCATCAAAGGTTTCTTGAGCAATTTGAGAATCAAGAAGAGTCTGAGCAGCATCTTCAGCATCTTTCTGCTCTTTCATTACTTGAAGCATTCTTGAAGCTTCAATAGCCCTTAGCTCTTCTTCATGAACTCTTTTGGCTTCTTCTTCTTGAACCCTTTTGGCTTCTTCTTCTCCTAAAGCCATCTGAATTTGCTGAGTTCTTTTCAACTTCTTGGACTTTGGCTCATCTTCAATCATAATGCCTTTGCCCTTATCCTTTGGAGTTGGTGCTTGTGATGGAGCAGAAGATTGCTCATCAGTAGCAAAAATCCTCCCCTGAACAAACAAATTCCCTTGAGGCTCTAAATCCCTCTTTCTCTTGTACACTTTCTCAGCAGACCCTTTATACCCCATAGCCAATAGCCTTTCTTTCCTAGCAGGCTCTTCTTCTGGCCTAGCAGGCTCTTGCCCTGCTCCAACAGGCTCTTCATCATAAACTTGAGTTCCATCATGGAATTCAAATTGAGCCTCTTCCTCATCTTCAGAACTATCCTTCCTCCCCTTTTTGGAAGAGTGACCTATCCTATCATCATCTGACTTTGAAGAACTAGATAAAACAGTCTTTGCAGATCTTTTACCCTTCAACTTCTTTACTTCACCCTCCAATTTCTTTACCCTCTTGACCAATTTGATGTTGATCTCAGAAAACTTCTTGTTTTGACTTTTAAGAGCATTCTCTAAGAACTTCACCTTGTCTTTCAGTTCTTGCATTGTCTGAGGTGAGTGGGGTTGTGATACATGATGTGATGATGTTGGTGGTGTTGGTGATGGTACTGGAGATGGTATTGGTGTTGTTTGATGTGTTGGTGAAATGTAACCATGTGAAGAACTAGATGATTGTGTTTCAGCTGATGGTGTTGGTTCTTCTGGATGTTGTGGTAACATTTCATCAAAAAGTGGTACTTCTTCCCCTCTAAAACCAATTCTCATATTTGAAAATACTTTGTGAGAAAGTTTTGGTGTATCATAAATTGAGTCTGTGGGAAGTAACAAATGTTTCAATTTTGCAATGATGCATCCAATAAATCTTGGATACATCAGAAACTTTGTTTTACTTTTCACATTGTTAATCAACCCTTCAAAAATATGTTTAGAAAAATTGTATTTTCTGTTTGTAGCTAAGCAAATGAGAGCAGAAGCCATGTTTCCACTAAATTGCTCCCAAGAGGTTTTCTTCTGGCTCAAACAGTGAAGGATTGTGTGAATCAAAAATCTCCATTGTGGAGTAAGATGCTTTTTCAGAAAAGTGAGTTTGTTAGACTCAGCATGATACCCCATTCTTTGTAAATTTTCAAAAATTTCAGTATCTGGTAACTGACTAATACCATCAGAATCATCCAAATAAAGATGTCTTCTTATGGATGACTCAGTAAGAGTCAAATGTTTACCATCCACTTTGGCCTTAATTCTTTGTTCCCCATTTTCAGAAGTTTTAATTTTAGCAGATTGCCAAAATTGTAAAATTTGATTTTCATAAATAGTGGGATTGACTAGCAAAGCAAACCTGATGTAGGAGTTGTTTAAAAAGTCCACTACTTGATGAAATGAGGCATTATCCTCTGACTTCTCCAAAAATGCTAACTGATTGTGATGTTGGACAAAATCTAGAACAACTGTGGAAGCCATAATGAAAATTTTGAATATGATGGTGGGATTTGTTGGTAGTACTGGTAGAAGATGAAAGGTGTATGTGAATTATGATAATGACTGATGAAAGAAGATATGAGAGAATTACTTTTAACCGACAATAAGAAAGATTATAATAAGCAAATGAAAAGGCGGTTAAAAAGATCTTTTATATGTGAAATATAATATAATATAATCATCAGTAATTTACATAACTACCCCAACGGCTAATTTTAACTACCAGGTCTAAAGGCTAAAACTTTTTCTGACAGACTCAACGGCTATATAGCAGTACCTTTTTATACTAGCAGTACCAATTTTGAACTACCAGTACCTTTGAAAGTTTTATAAAAATCCCTTATAGTTTTTAGCAAACTACCAGCTATCAACGGATTTGAGTTGTCTTTACCAAAAGCCGTTTGCTTAAGGACTAGCTAACTATTTACAATTAAGTATGGTTAGTTAACAACCATATAGTTTTTGGTAAACTATCAACCATCAACGGATTTGATTTGTCTTTACCAAAAGCCGTTTGCTTAAGGACTAGCCAACTCTTAAGTTTGTAAAAACTTGGTGAGCTGAATACCAAAAGCCATATTGGCCCAAAAGATGGTGCAATTTCCTTGGATGGAGGAAATTTAAATCAGGCAATGATGCTGTGTATCTTGGATGATTGGTTCAACAAGTGAAATCATCTAATAGCATGCCTTTGAGTTGAAACTTTTCTTAGTTTGATCTAGATAGAACTTTCTCCTTGAGAAATGCTTCATCCCTTCTAGATATGTGATCTAACTCTCTCTTTTTCAACTCTGCATCATCTTGTATGCTCTTGTCTTTCCTTTCATAAATTGGTTTTTCTTCCATTCTGGGCTATTAATTCCTCCCCTGAGATTGTTATCTCTCCTGAAATGAATATAACTTTTGTTGCTCCTTTTTGTTTGGAAGAACTCTTGTTTTGTTATCAACCTGAAATGTGTTAGTTGCAAACCAAAAGAACAAAATGCAAAGCACTTGATCTATAGCATTTTAAACATTCAAGCCTTTATATGAACAAAACATAGCAATTTTATATCAGCAGGACCAATTATGAATTAATAGGACCTTTTGACTAACTAGCAGTACCATGTTTAAAATCCAATACCAGTTAATTTTATGAACAAAAACATATGATTTTCAAAGATTTATCATTCCAATACCTCCTACAAGATATTTGAATCTACCTAAATCAAAAGCTTTGGTGAGAAGGTCTGCATAATTCTTTTCAGAATCAATTTTAACTACTTGAATTAACCTCTTTTCATTGCAATCCCTTATGAAATGGTGTCTGATTTCAATATGTTTTGTTTATGAGTGTTGAACTGGGTTTTTAATGATACAAATAGTACTGCTATTGTCAATATAAATAATGGTGTTAAGAAAATTGTACCCATAGTCAAGCATTTGATTTTGGATCCAAAGAACTTGCCCACAACAACTTGCACCAGCAACATATTCTGCCTCAGTTGTAGAATTGGCCACCATTGTTTGTTTCTTGCATTGCCAAGAGATTAGTCTGCAACCAAGAAATTGACATCCACCAGTTATGGATTTTCTGTCTAGAGTTGCACCAGCATAGTCACTATCCGAATAAGCCACTAATTCAAAAGATGATTCCCTTGGATACCAAAGACCCAACCTAGGTTGACCCTTAAGATATCTAAAGATTCTTTTGACTGCTGTGAGATGAGAGATTTTGGGATGTATTTGAAACCTTGCACACACACATACTGAGAACATGATATCTGGTCTTGATGATGTAAGATACATCAAGGACCCAATCATTGATCTATAATTGTGCAAATCCATATCTTCTCCTTCAGCATCCTTGAGTAGCCCTTTGTCTGGATCCATTGGTGTACTTGCAACCTTAGAATCAGTAAAACTAAATTTCCTTAGGATCTCTGCTACATACTTATCTTGGCTGATAAATATGCCTTCTTTGGATTGTTTCACTTGGAGACCCAAAAAGAAAGTAAGTTCCCCCATGGAACTCATTTCAAACTTACTGTGCATAAGTTTTTCAAATTGTACACACAAGTCTTGGTTTGTTGATCCAAAGATTATGTCATCAACATAAATCTGCACTAGCAAGATGTCTTTCTTTGTTCTTTTGATGAACAAAGTTGGATCAATCCTGCCTCTTTGGAATCCACTTTCTAGTAGAAAACAAGCCAATATTTCATACCATGCCCTTGGAGCTTAGTGTAGGCCATACAAAGCCTTGGTAACCTTGTAAACTTTGTCTGGATACTCTGCATCAATGAAGCCTGGAGGTTGAGACACATAAACTGGTTCTTCAATTTCACCATATAAAAATGCACTCTTAACATCCATTTGATAGACAGTGAAGCCTATGAATGAAGCATAGGCCAAGAAAAGCCTAATTGCTTCAAGTCTTGCAACTGGAGCAAACACTTCTTCATAATCTACCCCTTCTTCTTGAGTATATCCTTGTGCTACCAATCTAGCCTTGTTTCTGATCACTATACCCCTTTCATCTTTCTTGTTTCTGAACACCCATTTGGTTCCAATTGCCCTATGACCTCTGGGCAAATCAACCAATATCCAAACCTTCTGAATCTTGAATTGGAGAAGCTCTTCTTGCATTGCTTCCACCCAACTTGCATCATCTAAAGCTTTGTTTATGTTTTTGGGTTCAGCCTGAGATAGAAAACATGAAAACAGGCATATATTGGAAGTATCATTATTCTTTTCTTCATAAATAGAGGAGATAAACCCTTCTTCATCTGAAGATAAGACTTGAGATAAACCAACTTGAGATCTTGTTCTAACACCAGAAGTTATGCTTCCAATCACATCATCAGTTGAGTGATCTTTGAGAATTCTAGTGTTTGGTGTTTTAGGAACTTCATATGTAGTTGGAAGATTGCTAATCCTCACTTCTTCTTGAAAAGAATCATCTATTTGAACATTCAATGGCTCAGCAGTACCAATACTTGAACTAGCAGGACCATCTGAAGAACTGGCAGTACCATTGTCATTAGCACCACTTTCTTGATTCTCTTGATTCTGAGTTCCTTGATCATCTTCATTTCCTTCATTTGTTGTGTTTGAAGGTCCTTCTTGACTTGAAGATAGATCCATACTTTTCCAAATTGGCATCCAGATGTAATCTTGATCTTTAGGAGTTTCAACATTGTCTTCAAAACCTGCATCATCATTAGTATTTGTACCTGAAACAGGCACATAATTCATAGATTCTGAAAGCCTATCAACATCAAACATCCAATCTGGTCCAACTCCTTTCACATTTGTTAGTTTCTCTTGAAACTCTATGTGAAGATTCTCTTCTACTAGCCTAGTGCAAGTGTTAAACACTCTATAGGTCTTACTCTGCAAGGAATACCCTATCAAATAGCCAACATCTGCTTTTCCATCAAATTTGCCTAAATGATCTTTGGTATTGAGAATAGTGACATGACAACCAAAAGGTCTCATAAAACTTAAAGATGGTTTTCTACCAAAGAAAAGTTCATAAGGTGTCTTTCTATGTGGCTTTGTCACAAGAACCCTGTTTTGTACATAACAAGCAGTACCAACTGCTTCAGCCCAAAATGAAATAGGTAACTTAGAGTCTACTAACATAGTTCTAGCAGTCTCTATAAGTGTTCTATTCTTCCTTTCTGCTACTCCATTTTGCTGAGGTGTTCTAGCTACACTAAACTCTCTTTTTATGCCTTTTTCCTTGCAAAAGTCATCCATTACTCTATTCTTGAACTCTGTCCCATTGTCACACCTGATGACCTTGACCTTCTTATCAGATTGGTTTTCTACCTCAGTGATATAGGTTTTAAGTATTTCACTAGTTTCATGTTTAGATCTTAAGAAGAAAACCCATGAAAATCTGCTATAATCATCAGTAACAACCAGACAATATCTTTTTCCATTCAAGCTGCACACATTAGTAGGACCAAAGAGATCCATATGAAGCATATGTAAAGCCTGAGAAATAGAGTTTTGGGTCTTGGGCTTACAAGAAGCTCTATGTTGTTTGCCTTTTAGACAGTCAACACAGGTTTGGTCGTTTTGGAAAATCTTTTTGGGTAAACCTCTTACTAAATCATATTTTGCAATAGTGTTGATTGTTTTAAAGTTTACATGACCAAGCCTTCTATGCCAAAGCATAGATTCATCCAATGAGGCTTTTGCTACCAAACAAGTTAAACCTTCCTTGGGATCAATGTTCTTTAAATTGACACTATACATATTGTTCCTTTTTGGAATTTTAAGAAGGATCTGACTCTCATCAGGCATCTTAAAATCAGGAGAAAGAACCATACATTCATTGTCAGTAAATAGAACATTGTTCTTTTTGTCACACATTTGTGAGACACTAAGAAGATTAAACTGAAGTTCTTTCACAAAATACACATTTTCAAAATCTAGTTTACTGGTTTTGATAGTACCTTTACCAGTGATCTTTCCTTTTATTCCTCCCCCAAAGGTAACATATCCTCCATCAAATGTTTTGAAGTCTGAGAGGAATGACATGTTGCTTGTCATGTGCCTTGAACATCCACTATCAACATATCCTTGATCTCCAATATCAGATGAATGTTCCTGCACATGAATAAACATATTAGTTTCCTTGGGGTACCCAAGCCATGACAGACTTGGGTTTGCCTCTTGCATCAATGAAATCAAACCTTTTCAGGATTGTTGATGCACCTTTTGATTGGATTGGTTTCCAAATCCAACATGCTGAGGACTTAACAGCACTTTCCCTTCTAATCCATTGTGTGGTCTTTGGTCTATCAGTACCAATTTTGGCAGTACCATTTGGTCTAGCAGGACCTTTGGTTTTTGGTGTCCAAATTTGTGTTTTGACCACAGATTTCTTTTGAATAGGACTATTCTCAACTTTTGGTACACTTTTGAAAGTGTTTCTTGTACCCTTATCAGTTGGTTTTGTAATAACAGGCTTATGTTGTCTAACAGTATGATTATCTTTTGTAGTGTTAGACTTAACAAAACTTTTTCTGGGGTGAGTAACATTTGTTTTAGACTTTGATTTACTCCCAGAAACCCATTTATTACAATAAGCATGAAGATGATTAAAGCTACCACAATAATAACAAGCCTTATTAAACATAACAAAGTCATCACCTAATTGTTGTGACTTAAGGTTGTTCCAATTTCTTTGGCTTCCCCTAGGTTTGTTATTACATTTTTCACAACTTTCAACTGTCTTCAAAACAGCTTTAGCCTTAGCTTTAACTTCTACTTTCTTAGGACTGATTGGTCCTACTTTGATTCCTTTGATAGGAATAGTCTGATCTTCATCATCATCAGATACCCAATCCTCAATAATTAGGACATCTGGTCTCTTATCAGTGAGCACCTTAGAGAGTGAGACATTCTTAGCACTCTCAGAAGGTTCACTTATCACTACAGGTTTAGCTAATGGTTTGTTAACAAATTCATGTAAACCTGATGCAGCAAGATCTGATCCTGGAGGACAAGGAATTCCTCTATAAGGAGGTGGACATTCATTGTATCCTATCCCTGATTTTATTCTCTTATTCATCTGATTCTCTACTATGCTCCTAGTACACTCAGAAGCAATTTCCAATTTAGTAACAGTCAGTTGAATATTATCTCTAGCCAATGTCACTTTAGTGCACTCATTCCTTAACATTTCTATTTCTGAATCTTTCAAAAATATTTGTCTATTAAGAGCAGCTTTAGTATCAGAAAATGTGAGTTCATTTGCTCTATAGTGAATGAGTTGTTTTTCTAGTTTGGCCATACCACACTGATGGTTAAATAAGGTTTGATTGGTTTTTCTTTCTTCTATTTTTAGCTCATCATAAGATTTTCTTATAATTTCTAATTCTTTAAGAAATTCACAATTGCTAGAACATTTGATAGTTTGTACCTCAGGAGTGGAGAATGCCATCAAAGCCAATTCATCAGAAGTTGACTCATCTTCACCCATGAAACTCCAATCAAAACCCATGCCATCAATAGCAACCATTGCTTTTGGCTCAGCAACTTCAACAACCTTACTCTTGCTTTCAAAGCTTCCTCTCTTCTCAAAGCTTTCTTTATTTCTGTTGTCAAACCCTCTACCTCTGTCATCCTGCTTCTTAGGTCTTCTACACTCTCTAGAGTAGTGACCTTTCATGTGGCAGTTGTAACACTCCACCTTTGACTTATCATAGCCAGCAGGCTCATTTCCATCTATCAGTATCTTCTTGCCAGTCCTCATCATCAACTTCTTAGCTCTAATGCTTAAAAGTGAAAGTTGCCACTTTATGTCCATCACTTCAAGATCATCAGGATGAATCTCTTGAAGGTCTTCAAATGTTAATACGGACCCATTGTGTTGAGATGTAAGAAAAGCACACCCAATTGTTTCATCTAAAATGGATTTGGTACTACTAGAAGTACTAGCAGTACCAAAGGTTGTGTTGGCAGTACCTTCTTCTCTGCCACCTTTTTCTTCATTATCAACCTTTGAGATGCTTGGGGATGAAACAAATGCCATATTTCCTGAACTTGACCCAGTAGTCTTCTTTACTTCATGTTCCACAATTTTGAAATTGTTGTAGAGATCATTGAGACTCATCTGGTCAATATCTGACTTGTTCTTCCATACAATGACATGCATAGACCATTCTGAAGGTAAACTCCTAAGAAATTTAGAGTTTAGGTCTTCTTGAGTTATCATCACCTCATGGATGGCTAACTGACTTGCAAGCTTCTGAAGTCTATTGAACATACTGTCCAAAGACTCATTGGTTGTGGCTGTGAAGTTCTTAAATTGTTGTTTGAGAAGTGTTTTCTGTGTTTTCTTGGTAGCATCATTACCACCAAACCTAGCCACAATTGCTTCAAAAAGGGTTTTGGCATCTTTGTATTTGTTAAAGATCAGAAGTTGATCATTTGGAATAGTCATCAGTAACATACTCCTTGCCTTTAGATCATTTCTCTTCTGAACTTTTTCATCTGCATTTGATGGTTGGTCTTGTATTCTTGTTACAAGAGCATCATTTACTGTTGTAGTGGTGATTTGGGGTTTAAATGAATTGCCTTGTTCAATGATCTCCCAAAGTGCATAATCCTGCACTTGAAAGTATTGTTCTACCCTAAGTCGCCACATTTCAAACTCATTTTGCTTAAGTAATGGAAGTTTAGCTGCAACATTTGTTTGAATATGTTCAACATCCATTGTTCTTTTAAATTAGTAAATATCAAGCCTAGCTCTGATACCACTTGTGGAACGGTTTTTGTATGTTCGATTGAGATATTTATGTATTGAATGTGTTTAGCATGCGGAATCTACTACAACACACTTAAAAGAACACAAGGTGGTGAGTTTATGTAAATGTGAGAATGCAATGAACAAATAACACAACTTTGGTTTAACACAAAACGATTCAATATTATTGATGAAATAATACGGATGATCTAAATATCACCGGGATTACAAAGTAATCTTGAATCTAAGATTGTAAAAGGATTTGTGATTTGAAGTAACTAAGTTACTTGAGAGATAGTTTGGTTTTTGGTTATTTGGTTGTGTAAGATGCATGCATGCAGTAGAGACTAAGATATCCTTTTATAAGATAAGGATATCTTATTACATGTTGTCAAGTGGAAGAGTATTCTAATATACTTTGACTATATTGGCGCCTACAATTAAATACAACTACCCATGTACAACTCTGACAATATTCTTCTGTCACCACAGAAGACTAATCTACTTCTACATAACGTATAACAATGTACAAAGACTAATAATTCAACTAAATATCTTTTACAAAATATCTAATCGACTTGACATAAGCTTGGCAGGCTTTTCATCAACCAGCAGTACCTTCTACCCAGAAGGTACTGGTAGAACATCTTTATATACTTCAAAATCAACTAGCAGGCTCTTCAACATCTTTGGCAGGCTCTTTGACTTTGATCATTTTATTCCCAACAAGGAATGCATTCCCATCAAAATTTGCATCTACTTCAGCAGATGGATTATTTTGGCCGTCATTAGTATCATCTTGAGTGATTGGATTTGTTGGTTCGGTTGATGTGGTAACTTCAAGAGGAGGTGCATCGATAGCAACAGAGGTTGTTGACGTTTCAGGTGAGGATGAATTTTGGATGTTGTTGAGTATGGGTTCATCAAGTTGTACGGTGGAAGCGTTTGCATCACCTGAAGCAGACTCGTTGAAGTAATCACGGAACATTGGACCAAACAAATTTTCCAATTCAGTTGTCATTGGAGGAGCTGATGATTCATCTGATGGGGCCATTAAAGTGTTGATTTCTAGAACCGGGTTCTAAGCTGTTTGCTCAAAAGCCATAGCCATGAGTTCGTCAAACTGAACGTGAATTGTTTCCATAATTTCCCTAGTTCAACAGTTGTACACATAAAATCCTTTAGATTGTTTGGAATAGCCAATGAAGATTCCAATGTCAGCTTTAGCTTTTAATTTACTAAGATCGTCACGATCATTTGTCAGATAGCATAGTGCACCGAACACATGAAAGTGTTGAATATTTGGTTTTCTTTTGTGGATAAGCTCAGAAGGAGTTTTGGTGTAACGAGGGTGCATCAATGAACGGTTTTATGTGTAACAAGCGGTTGAAACAGCTTCAGCCCATAGAAAAGCCAGTTATTTTGAGAAGATCAACATTGTTCTTGCAGCTTCCACTAACGTACGGTTGCGTCGTTCAACAACATCATTTTGTTCGGGGGTTCTTGCCATAGAAGTATGATGAGTAATGTCATCTTTGTCAAAGAATGCTCGCAGAGTTTGATTTTTGAATTCTGTTCCATTATCTGTGCGAATTGTACTTACTTTAGCATGTAGTTGAAATTGAATGCGAGTAAGAAACATGATTATCATTCTTGGAGCTTCATCCTTTGTACGAATAAAGTAGACCCAAGTGAATCTGGAGTAATCATCCACAATTACCAAAATGTACCGTTTACCATTGATATTTTGAACTCGCATCGGACCACATAAATCCATGTGAAGTATTTGAAGTCATTAGTGCTAGCAACAACTTTAGGTTTAAATGTAGCCCATTTACTTTTCCCTCGTTCACACGCTGAACATAAGTGATCTTTGCAATATCTGAATCGTGGAAGACCGTTAACTAGTTTATGCTTTACAAGATCAGTGATGGTATGAAAGTTCAAGTGTGACAAACGATGATGTCATAACCATGATTTAGTCTTGGTAGCCTTAGAGAGGAGACAAATATGAGAGGAAGCAACCATATCAGAAAGAGCAATTGTGTACAAATTTGTTCTACGGGTTCCGAATAGTAAATCAACTCCTTCCAAATCATGGACAAAACATGTATTTGATCGAAATGCTACTTCCAAGTCTCCATCACAAAATTGACCAACCGAGAAGAGATTGTGGCCCAGACCTTCAACATAGTATACATGGCATATTTCGATATTCCTATTGAGATAGTCCCCATATCCCATAATTGCAGCAAAGTGATCGTTTCCAAATCTAATAAACTTTTCAACAAAGTTAGTTAGCAGTTTGAGATTCTTGGTCATGTGCTTGGAGAAACCACTATCAACAATCCAAAGGACCAGTTGAACCACCTGCGATACAAGAAGAAGACACATATGGAATTCTGGTAGAATTGAGTTCATCAGATCCCCATGATGAAATAGGTTCCGAGTTGTTAGAGGTAGAGGGATGAACTTTCTTAGGAATCCTTTTAAATTCAGGTTTTTGTTCTAACCACTTCTGCCATTTCCTACTTATGAGAGCCTTAATCTTAGTAAACACACTGATTAGTGATGGCATTCTAGCTGTAGCAACTATTGGGCTTTCAACAGCAATCAAGGAATTAATAGTGGTCTTAGAATCTATAGTGGGCTTAGTAACTACGGGATTCTTAGATGCATGAGTTTTTGGAGACTTTGATAAATGAGATATCAAACATTTTGCAACACACTTATCATGACAATCATTTAGAACACACATACCACAAGAAACACATAAAGCAGAAACATTCGAATTAACATTGTTTAAAGGTCTTTCATGAGACATACTAACTTTACTATTACATTTATCCATCGCAACATTTAAGCTAGGTGAAACATGATCCTTATTCGATTTCCTTACGTGATTTTCAACTTTAATCTTCTTCCCCTTAAAGTGATGCGAGATCCTATTCTTCCATAAGGTGCTCTTAAACTGTGACCCGCTAACACTAGTGGTGGCATTTACTCCTATGGAAGTGGAACCAATAAAATTAAGACTGGTTTTTGGTGTTTTTGAGGTAGTGTCAATTTTAAACATTCAAGGTGCCATGACATTTGTGGTTTTGTTAGGTGAAGTATGTGAAGTAACTTGTTTTGATGAAATTGGTTTTCCATTATCCATAGGAACAAACCAAGATGTTGGTAATCTTGAGGTCTTAGTTTTTGGGATTTGAACTGTTTTGTCCACAGATAAAGGTTTTTCAGATTTAGTATTCACAAACTTACCCATTTCAACCATTTTCAACTTTTCTTTTAATTCTGCAATTATTAGTCGTTTATCATGGTGTTTGGTTTTTAGACTCTCATTCTCATATTTTGTAGCATTCAACGATTCAATCAACATATTAACTTCATTCTTTGACTGAGCACGTGTCTATTTTAAAGAATCAAAAATCTTTTTATATTCTTTTATCAAATGGTCGACTTCTTTTTCATAAGTTAAGACTTGAAGCTTCATTGACACGTACTCATCATCAAGTTTTTCAACCTTTGATGTACAGGATTTGTTAAGATTTTCTTTTTCAGCCTGGTTTTGCAATTCTAGTTCAAAATTGTGGCAATGATTTTGACATCTTTGAAAATTGCAATCAATTTGAACAATTTGTTTGACAAAATTCTATGGAATTTGTTTAGAACTCGAGATTTGTTAGATCTCATCTAGGGATAACAATAACAAAGACAACAATATGTAGCGGAATTAATCAAGACATCAATGTTATTGTAACAAGGTTTCATCATCATCATCATCATCATCATCTATAACAATTACAAACACAACTAACAGCCCCAATTCTACTTGATCAAGTGTAGAACAGTTACTCAACAATAACAGGGATCAAACGATCCTTGATGCTGAACACACACTACTCTAGGAGTTTACAAGAACAACCATACGCCTGTACATACACACACACTTTTCTAGTGTTTGCATCTTGACACACATAAAACCTAGACCCTGTATCTCTTTACATAATAGAGACATCTAGGGTTTACAAAGACTCATAACTTTATACATTATCATTTAAGACCTCGTAGTTTCATTCTTCTTAATATTGTTTTGTATTTATCAACTCAATATAAATCCCAACAAGCTTCCCCTAGTTGATAATTACAAAACATTCTTCTAGATCTTCCATGAATGAAACAGTCTTCCCCTTAAGCTTAACTCGTGAACTTAAATAACATGCTGTACCACCAAGGATCTGAAAGCTTCAAAACTTCTATCTACTTCTTCCCCTTTTTGTCATTATCCACTAGGGGATGCCAAGTAGATGCAACTTTGATCTTGACAACCACTAACCAATATCACACTTCCAATGTCTCGAATTACCCTCCATGAAGAACACCAAAAAGCTTACTAAATATGAATTCAAGATAATAGAAACCTAAACTATCAGTAGTAATAACGACTAGCAGTAGTAAAAACCTTCCCCTCAAATGGTGCATGTAAATGATTAAACACTCTATAATATGCTTCCCCTGAAATCCATGTGTTAACCATTTGAAATAACCATAAGAACTTTTCGAATAACTAACCACCATAACAATGAACACCATGTAGTACCATCCATGAACGAGCACCAAATAGCCTACTAAAAATGACTTACAATAGTATTTGAACCCAAGCAGTAGTAACAATGAAGAATAGTTCTAAGGTTTAGCAGTAGAAACCATGTAACAGTAGTAATCTTCCTCTTAACATGATAACTACTTTAAACGAACCTGACCATTTACAATAATTAACATCTCATAACACCAAGTCATAACCAACCATTGACCTCAAAACCAAAACCAAACATCTGTGTGTGTTGTCCGACATCCATTTTCAAACCAAAATCCAATTAGTATTCCCAACCTCATCCTTCTTCTGCTCGTCCAACAGGCTGCTCAAATGAAGCATCAAAAGCATTCGAAACATCCATACCCACGTATATTAAATAAGCCCAAATATCAGCCAAATAAAACCTGTACCACGGCTACTTTTAAAACCCAACAGTGTTAACGTGTGAGAGCAGCTTTAACACTCAAACAAGCAGCATTAATGACATAACGAGCAACATTAAAATTTCCATAATCAGCACTAATCGACCAACAAGCAGTACTAACTCGTATTGAACAGCAGTATTAAAATTTATATGGAGCAGTATTAACTGAAAAGTAGCAGTACTAAAAAGTGTAGTAGCAGTACTAAACACTTTAGTAGTAGTACTAATAAATTAACGAGCAACTTGAAGAACCTGGAACCTTAAACATAGCCTTACTATATTGCTCCGGTAACCTTATTCATCACGCAAAGATCTGATAATCATAAAACGTATCACAGTAGCGACAATCTCCCAACCAGGCACATCAGTTAATCATCAACATGATGATTAAGGTTTGAGAATCAAACAGTACGAACCATTACAAAACCCTAAAAACAATCATCTGATCGCAGCAGCAATAAAATTAGAAACCCCAATCAGTCTTGAAACACCACCGATTAGTCTCTAATATAGTCGCATCAATCAATACCATCAGAGCATCATACGAATTAGGGTTCATTGTCATTAAAAACACCACAACAAAAACCCTCGTATTAAGCAAAACCTTTTCCAACATTGAAACAATCATAGCAGCATACACCTCGTATTCATTCAAACCATAGTTCTGCAAAACTTTAAGAAATAAGTCTTCTAACCTTCTTCCCGATCGAATTAAACCAGCAGAAAAAGAAATCAAAACCCTAATTAGCGATAGTTAGGGTTTATAACAAGTGAACCCAGAAACAACTAACCTTCATCCATAACTTTGTCGACAATAATATTAAATAACATTTGCACTCGACTATATAACAACCTGTAGAATAAGTAAGCTGTTATGCGAAATTTTTTAAAACCCTAAAAATCGACTTTTTATAAAACCCTAAAGAAATCGATTATAAAACCTTTTCAGATCTGCTTCCTTCGATATTCAAACCTTGTAGATCCTAGATCATGAGCTCCATGAGCTCTAATAACACCTGTAAAAACCGTTTAGAACTCGAGATTTGTTAGATCTCATCTACGGATAACAATAACAAAGACAACAATATGTAGCGGAATTAATCAAGACATCAATGTTATTTTAACAAGGTTTCTTCATCATCATCATCATCTATAACAATTACAAACATAACTAACAGCCCCAATTCTACTTGATCAAGTGTAGAACGGTTACTCAACAATGACAGGGATCAAATGATCTTTGAGGCTAAAAACACACTACTCTAGGCATTTACAAGAACAACCATACGCTTGAACACACACTCACTTTTCTGGTGTTTACATCTTGACACACATAAAACCTAGACCCTGTATCTCTTTATATAATAGAGTCATCTAGGGTTTACAAAGACTCCTAACTTTATACATTATCATTTAATCCCTTGTAGTTTCATTCTTCTTAATATTGTTTCGTATTTATCAACTCAATATAAATCCCAACAAATTATCTTGGACATCATCTGACTCTTTTAAAATCTTTGCATTTTCATCTTTTAGACTTTGGTTTTCTAATTTTAATGCATGATAATACGAAGGATCACAAGGAAATAAAGCAGCATACACAACATTCATGGTCATGATAGCTTCAAGGAGTCGGTCGATCTCGTTTTCAAGACATTTGTTTTTTCATTTTTGATCTTCAAAGTCTTTTTCAAGTCCATTGAAAAGATATATCATCTCTTCAACCTCCTTTATTAATTCCGATTCAAAGTGTGTTATACAAAGACGCAAATAGTCAACGGTAGGCTGAACTTCAGTTTTGAACATGTTTCATATTTCTTTGAAGTTTGGTGATTGAAAGTTTGAAGCAGTTACTTCAGTTTGTATTGAAATTACTTGTTCAAGCATACTTACGTCTTCTTTAAACGTTTCCATGTACTGTTTGACGCGACTTTGTTTTGGTAATTCTTTTGAAGAACTTTGATTCTTTTGAAAAATCCTTTTCGTCGAAATAATATCAGTTGTGGAAGAGGAAGATAAAGACTATTGATTATCGTTATTTTCATGTTTTGGTGTAAAATGCTCATAAAGAGAATTCAATTTTGAGTAATCAATTAGTGGTATTTCAATTCTTTGATCATTTGATCGACTCCCTTCGGCCCATTCCTCACAATCATCATTCATATATACATATATTTTAATTGAAGGATCATAAAGAGAGACATCATTATACAACTTGGGTTGGATCTGGAAACCTTTTTGAAGAAAATGTGGATGTTTGTAACCAAGAGCAAAGTTATGTGTACCATCATAAAACTGACAAGGCTCGTGGCAGAGCGATGGAATCGTTTGAATCGATTTGTCCGTTTTATGGATGATGTTTTCAAGTAAATTCATTTTATTTTGCAAGTCGATCACCTCATTTTTGGAATTTATCAATTATTTGACGTGAGTTTCTTTTGTATTCTAAAAGATCTTCATGACATTTGGAAAGCGATTTTCGTTGTTTATTAATTTGATCTTTAAGATCCACATTTTCTTTTTCAATTTTAGTCCGTTTTTCATTCTCAAGAACGAGTTCATGTTCAAGTGTTTCCTTTAGTTTTCTTTCACGTAAACATGATTCTTGAAAAGCATTTTCAAAACTTTTATGTGTATCAATAATGTTTTCCAAGTACTTCACACGTTCCTTATAGTTTTCCAGATCTATGGTCAAAGCACTATTTGCTTTGGTCATGTTATGATTGATCGTATTGCACCTATCTACTTCATAATTTATGTTGTTGATAATCGATTCGATAAGTGCTTGATTCTGATCATTTTGAGTTGCATGCTGTTCAATTGTTGCATCATCAAGATTCACATATGGTTCCTCATCAAAAACAATATCACTTTCTAATTGATTAACCATATGTGATTCATTGAATGATTCTGAATAACTTAGCAGCATTTCTTGAATGTTGGCCATCAAGATCACTAAAGCATTGAGTTCTTCACATTCGTCATCTGGTTCAATACTTGCACTTACTAAGAAATGATTCTCATCCGTACTTAGAGGCATTCCACTTTCTTCCATTTTAGCTAACAGCATAGCTTCCTGGTAGTAGTTTGAACCACGAACCCTTGGTTGAGGACAAGCATTGGCCATATGACCTAAACCACGACAGTTATAACACCTAATCATCCTTCCCCCGTCTGACCATTTCCATTTCTGACTTGACCAGTTTCAACAGTTCCCACATTACCAACATTTGAATTTGTGACAGTTTCCCTTTGTTCTAAACCTCTGAACATTCCCAGAATTCCCAACACTCATTGAGTTTCCAGATATCTCCATAATCCTAGGTTGATTCGTTTGTCCACTGACCATCACTACTTGAGCACAGGGATTTGAAGAAGATTTGAGACGGTTGTTGGTGGTGGCAATTTGGTTGAATGCTCTTGCAAGTAAAGCCATAGCTTGATTGACATTAGCAAACGGATCATCGGTAACAACATAAGCAAATTTGGGTTGAACTTCAAAGTATTGTTGGTCCAATGTGTTTGGTATAGCAGAACTAGTTGAGGCATGAAGAGCTAGTGGTTGTTGATAATTGTAGGGACTGGGTAAGGCCAGTTGTTGTTGTGGTGAGTAGTATGAGGGTTAAGGGTATGAAGGTGAAGGGTTATTGGTTTGAGCAACTAATGCAAGAGAGTCATGGTTTTGCCGCATCAACTGCACTTTGGTTCATTTTGAGGAAATCAAACAAATGGTCATAATTGACTTCATGCAAATTATGAGTTTGTCTGACTATGGTTGTGTAGTGATGCCATTCAGGTTCAAGTGAGTTCAAAAACTTGGTATTAGTGACAACAACCATAGGTAAGATATCATATTGTTCCATGTCATTGAGAATCTATGAGAAACGCTGATAATATGACTTAAGTGACTCTCTAGGTGTCATCTTGAAGGTATCATTGACATTGACCAACTTAGTTTCCATATCAGCTTTGCTCAACTCAGTTCCTTCCATAAGACGTCTCACACGCTCCCACATAAGCTTAGCAGTTTTGCATGCATCAACACTCGAGTAGATGTTGTTTGGTATTCCCAAGAGAATTTGTTGCATTGCATTTCCATCTGCTTCAGCATGTTGTTTCTCATTAGCAGAGAGTTCATCCCAAGTTCTAATTCGAGTGTGTTTAAGACGAGGTGGAGTGCTTTCTGGATCAGCAGGTATAGTTACTATGGGCATAACAAATGGTCCATCGATAATAACTTGCTTCACATATTTCCTCCATCTTTCTTTTGCTTAATATATCTCATAAAACGACTAGCCCATGGAAGGTAACTTCCCTTTTCAAGCATAGGAGGACGGTTATCGGAACCGGCATCAATGATGGCTTGTTGACCACTGGTGATTTGTTGAATTTGGTTAATTGATTGGGACATTTTGTTTTGTGTGAGTTAAATGATTTTATGGATCTTGTAAATGATAAAGTTGTGTGTTTGTAAGTAATTCTCAGTGAAAGGTTCAAGTTTTAGCAACTAGGAAGAGTAAGGGCAAAATAGTAATTTTGGTAAAAGCAAGGTAGTAGCAACGAGGTAGTAACAGCGAGGTAGAAGCAACGAGGTAACTAAAATCCTACTGAGCTGAATTAGGGTTTTGACTGTTTGACTTTTTCTACTGAGCTGGTTTTGTCCTACTAAGCTGGTTTTCCTACTGAGCTGGTTTGAATGTTATCTCTACTTCACTGGCGACGCGTGTACCAAAGTAACTAAAATCAATTTGAAAACAACTAATTTATAGGTTTAAAACGATTCCACCCATTAAGATACGTGTAAAATCACTAGTTAAGCTAGAGAAATGAAAACTTTTTGAGATTTAACCATGAAATAAACAAGTTTTAATCTTTTGACAACAACAGCAAGGTAGAAACGAATAGAAAATGCACCAAACTAAGGATTTTTGGTGATTTTCAGTTTTGAAGATTCATAAGTAGTGTAAATCAAGTCACAAATGATCAATAATGATTATGAGTAACAAGATAACATCCACCAAAACGTTTTTACACAGTTTCTACTTCGCTGGTACTTCGAATGCTTAAAAACTTGAATTTTTTGAAAACAAAAACACATCTAAATCATCACCATGGTGATCTGATACCAATTGTAGGTTTCCATTCAATCATTATCATCACACAATGTCAATAAGTTAGAAGTTTTGATATGAGATGAGACGGAGCGAGGTAGAGAGAAAGGTTGTGAGACAAAATATTATTTCTTAGTGAAAAGTGAAACTACACAACCTATCCAACCACACCCCTCACCATGGAGTGAGGGGGTATTTATACTAGTGAGCCAGCGAGGTAGGCAGGGGAAGCGAGGTAGGGATTGGGCCTATTAGGCCTGATCCCTTTACATAGTGTAGCATACTACGCTGCCTACCTCGCTTCTCTTATTACAAAACAAAACAAAAAAACTAATATTATTCTAACTATTACAATAACAAGACCTAGGGTAATAAGACTTCTAGGATGAATCCTAACAAAAAAATTACAACGTTGCTTCACTTCTTTACCGATACTAAGCTAAATATCGAGTGTTTCCCAAGGCAAGACCAACCTTATCACTTAAAGTATTTAAGGCCTAAATACTAACCGATCACTCTAAGATGGTGTATGATGATGACTTACAACTTTGGTATATGATGGTAAGGTATGATGACACAACAATAATATACAAGGTTACACAACAATGTATATGATGACACACTAACTACTATAACACTTGGAAGCTTGTAATACTTCTTGTGTTCTGCACTTGGGATCAAATTGGAAATTAATGATTACGTTGAATGTGTTATGAGACAAGTGGAATGATTGAAGAGTGTTTAATGATTGCTAGAAAGTGAGTATGATTGAGAGAATTTCAGAAAATTACTTGGAATGGCTGGTTGAAAATGAAGTGTTAAGTCTCTATTTATAGTGGGCTTTCTGCCTGAAAAATATGTTTCAGCGGATCCGTACATATAAAATACAGATCCGCGGAGAGTCTGTTGACACTCCTTTGTCTGGTGTATTTTTCACTTCTTTGTGCCAAAAATTAATTTAAAACTAATTCTTCTATAATTACATGGGCACTAAGGGTTTAATTAAAATAAATTTTATTTAATTAATTACCTAAATTAAAATGTCTAGTTATTTTAGTTAATGTAATTTATGTAAAAAAATTTATTTTAAATGTGTTTAAAAATGTTTTAAGTGTGTTTGAAAAATATTTATTTACTTGGGTTCTTTGATCATTCGATGGGCTTTATGATCACATTATTCATACCTGAAGTAATTTACGTCAGAATGTAAACTTCCAACTAATAACTTGTTTAAGTAAACTTTTACGTCGTATAAATTTATATTTGTCATTATCAAAAGTTTGAGAGACCGTAAAATATAAATAACGTTTTTACGCGATATTTTTATTAACAATCTCCCCCTTTCTGATGATGTCAAAATATAAACTCATATTTAGTAAAAATGTAAATATGCAAGGTTTTTAGTTGTGAGTTTACTTATTTCTCCCCTGTCACTAATCACAATTTCAGGTCATTTTCTAAACCCCGACAATTTACTATTCATGAGTTACTATTCATCATTTACTATTCATCGATCACTATTCACCATTTCACTATTCATCATTTTTGAAGTCAGTTTGAGACTTTGGGAAGTCGTCAGAAATTTTACTATTCATGTGACACTATTCATTCCCGGAGGGAAATCACTATTCATGGGCATCATTCATCATGTCGTAAACTAGGTTTACGGGTATTCAAATGCGCGTAACCAGTAAGGTTTAGCTGCGTATTTATGCAACATCAGTAAGGACCCATCATATAGACTAGAGTAGTCTACATATCATCAGTAACATCATTATCTTATTAGGTCATGCACGGGTTTGTGTGATTTTCATTAACGTATGCTTAATTGTTTAATTAACGTTACCACTCAGTCATTACTACTAACATTATACCCAATACTCCCGACTATGATCCTAATACATTTTCAAACTAATTATAATGATATAAAGATTATATTATTACTTTACCTGGTGTTTGTAAATCAATCGCTATATTTTTCGTTTGACGCTTATAACTCCGTCGGTTTACGAAATTTCAATCCGATAATTATTTTAACACCCGATTCTTGCAAGGAATATGGTTTTATAATTTTTACAACTTCGTCGTACTTTATTTTACATCGTCACAATTTATTTCTAGTTAACTCGGTACCCGATAACACCTAATGTATACACTAAACTAACTAATTCATGCATATTAGTACACAAGCACTCATTATACATCAAATCCCTTCCATCTTTTGTCCATGTGCCGCCCCCCTAACCCCCAATTTAGCCTAATACACCCAAAACTCATTAATGAATTTCTAGTCTTTTATTTCCATTCCACTACACTAACATCACATAACACATAAACATTTAGCTAAACCAAGAGATTTTCTCTCTTCCTTTTCTCCTTCCTTGCTCGGCACAACCAAGAACACAAGACAAAATCCATCAATTTTTCAAGTTAAAGTCATAATCAAGCTCCATTTACCTTCCTTGTTAGGGTTTTGTGATAAAAACCCCAAGGTTTTAAGCATTTTCATCCATAACTCTTCCATAATTCAAGTAAGCTCAAGAACATCTTCTTTGATCATTTCATACTTTCATTTAATTCATATGATTATGTATTTTCAAGTTATACTAGTTAATCATGCAACATATTTATGTTTTAGATACCACTTTGCACATAAATTATCTTTAACACTAGATCTATAAGTTTCACTAGTGATCTCATGAAATCCACCAAGGTTGGTGATGTTTAGGACCCCATGACACCCTAAGAAGGTGTTTGAACCTTAAACATTGATTTTTCAACAATAGAAATAGGTGCTGTCCATTTTTGCAAAGTCTGGAAAACTCAGAAACTTTTGAACTATTTTGGCCTTCATATTCATAAAGTTTTTTCAAAAACGAAACCGTGGCCGCTTGAATCACTAAAAACCGACTTATAACGAAGGAGATATGATTTTTCAAAGTTAGGCGACGAAAAACTATTTTCTGAAAATAGCTTGTTGTTTTTCCGAACTTCAAGGGACAAAACGAGATGTTAGACATGATCTAGACGAGCCGACCTATTGAAAATATGTTAGTTCATATTTTTACGAACCCGTGGATATAAAGAACGTAGCAAACGAGCTTATAACGGCCGAGATATACACGTTTGAAGCCCGGCGATTCACAATCTTTTTTGACAGCCCACTATTAGAAAATATTCTAAGTATAAAAACTAGTATTTTTACAAGTCGCAAAGTTGATAGCCGATTTTCTATATGATCAAGGCGCGTTTGATCAAAAGTCAAATGAAACGACATTAAGATTATGCTGCAAGTTTTTCAAAAATGTCGAGTTTGATCACTAACACTTAACGTACAATATTTCGAGACTAATTTCACGAAGCCATTTTTGGACATATTTTCACAAGTAATGAAAAGTGTTATTTTTGCGACGAAAACATTATATTTGCCGATAGAACACCAAATGAGTATCGTGGAGTACCGTTTCAACATAATTACACGAAAAGTAGTTTATAACTTAACGAGACGTCAAAAGTGTATTTTTCGTCGATAAACGTTATTTTCAAAATTAACAAGTGACATCGTTAACATACGTATTTGCAAGTGTTGCATTGTATCATTGCTTACATTGGATCATATCATTGATGATAGGTCGCGGTTAGAGACCGAGTCTCATTGTCATCATATCCATTGTTGTCATTGTTGCTATCATATCAGGTGAGTTTTCATAGCCCCGCTTTCAATTGTTTACATAATTTTCTAAATTCTTGGGGGAGAATACATTGCACCATTTTTCATGCGGACCAAAGTATACAAACTCATTACATTGCTTAAGTTACATCATTTGCCCAGATTAAAGTCCCCTTTATTATCATGAACCGTTAATTGTGAGCAAGCGAGAGTGAGTGAATAGATCTATTGAGGGTGACTCCTCCGTTCGGGTTGGTAGCGCCAACTGGTCAAACGAACGCATTTCATTTCTGTCATATTAGAGTGACTGGCAAACACTCAGTTGGGGCATTTCATTTTAGTCTAGTTTCGGGGTCATGAGCTTAAGAGCTAATGTATCATTTTTATGTGGCATGGTTTTGTCATACTCTTTATACTTGTGGTATCCGTACAATATTTCATTTACACAAACCTATGAACTCACCAACATTATTGTTGACCATTTTTAGCAATGTATTTTCAGGTAATTAAGGTATCGCATGTTGGCTTGCATAAGGACATACCATGGAGTCGCGGAGTCGACGCGTCTCACTTTATATTTTATGCACTTATCCATCATTTGAATTGTATGAACTTGTTTTCTGAAAACTTGTTTCACCTTTTGGGACCTAGCTTTGTAACTCTGAATGTTTTTAAATAATCAAACGATGTATTTTCTAAACGACACTTTTGGTCGTTCAATATAACTGTAACTATGGTGCTATGATCAGTCGCGCCCCTGAATGCTTCATTCCGTTGCAAGTCACGAAATTTGGGGGTGTGACAGATTGGTACCAGAGCAAAGGTTATAGCGAACTAGGTTGTCCTTTATACCCTAGACTATACTACACCATCATAGTATCCCATCATTGTAGCATAAGTGCATATTCATTATATCACATGCAGTGATTGCGATCTCATACATATATCATTTCATCATAACTCACATTTTGTACATGGTTATTTACATTTATTTCACATCGTTTGTCACAGAGATGTCTTCAGATTCGCACCTTATTGTTATCTCGTCGGAATCTGAGTCAACAGAGATTTCCTCACTACCCTCCATCATACTAGAGTCGATTACATCACCCTCACTACCCACCATCATTTTGTCATCTATGGAGCCTACTCCACAGTCATCACCTGTGATGTCAGAGGCTGAGACAGAACCCTTTGAGGAGGGGGAAGTCGCACCTACCCCACCACTGTCACTTGTGATCCGTCGTGGTCCCAGAGTCGTCCCAGTGATCCAGCCAGGAGAGTTTATACCCTATGGTTTACAGTACATATCCAGGTGGGCCGCGCATGAAGCGCACTGCTGCTAAGCGGGTTCATCGTCTCACTGTCAGATCACCAGCTTCTTTTGTACCCTTACCACCACCATCATCACTTACTTCATCTCATCCACTCCGTCGAAGCTTGACAGCGAGGAGGAGTGTGGCATTCAGTACACCATCACCATTATCACCATTACCATCCCTATCATCATTGTCACCACCATTACCATCCCTACCAGATTGTGCTCCAGGTGATGCACCATCAGCACCAGTCCATCCCAGGGATCCTACTCCTATGTCCGACATACCGCTCAAGAAGCGGGCACGGCTTGATGTCCCATCACCAGCTACTTCAGATGCATCCTCTGATGCACCACCCAGCAGGTTCGAGGTTGGTGAGAGCTCGAGGGCTGCTGCTGACAGACTACTTACTGCCGCTACACTTGACTCGAGACTAGACCATCTACAGGAACAGATTGACAAGGCAGTAGGTTATGTGGAGGAGATACCAGTGAGCCGGATGGAGGCTTTAGAGGAGGAGGTCGAGGGATTAGTCTTGGGCAGAGTTGCTATAGATGCTTCATATCAGGGATTGGAGGCCCGTCAGCTAGAGAGTTCTGAGCGTATTACCCGGTTGAGGCAGGAGATGCCTGGGTTATTTGATAGGGCACATATGTCTCAGGATGAGCACCACCGTCAGGCCAGTGAGTTAGCTTCAGTTCAGGCTAGGATGTCTGCATCAGAGAGTAGGGAGACCGATCTTCAGCTTCGAGTTCAGCACTTAGAGGAGATTCTTGTTGCTATGTCTAGAGATCTTCAGAGGATTTTTCGTAGGCTAGGTGGAGCACCAGGAGGAGGTGCCTAGTGTTAGACTTTTATCATGTAGCTTGTACATTATTATCCTAGTCCCGGGGTGTGGGACATAGTTTAGAACTTGTTGTCTTTTGCTTGTAGTACAAACAAATATATCAAGTGTGACTCTACTATGCAGGATTTTCGTTGTGCTATTTTATGATATCGGTCTGTGTGAACCGAAATTTTCATGTGTTATATTCATGTCGTTGTGATTATACTTATTATATTTCATGATTATTTCTCGTTGTGATTTCATTGTATTGATACATGTTGTGGTTGTATTTATACATGTTGTGGTTATATATACATGTTGTGGTTGTATATATTGTGTATGATGATCGTTTCTGTTGTGAGTTCTCATTGTGTATTTTTGTGATTGTGAAGAATCATGCCACCCAAAAGAGCCACTACTGCTATGACACCAGTCGAGATCAGAAAGCTTGTTGCCGATAGTATAGAGGCAGCATTGGTTACAGAAAGAGCTGCCGTAGCTGCAGCTGCTGCTAAGCCGCTTCGCGGGAAGAAACCGCGGAAGCCGCAGGAACAAATACTAATGGAACTAACGGACGTAAATGTACGTACAAAGATTTCAAGAGTGGAGATCCACCAAAATTCAAAGGCACTGAGGGAGCCACTGCCATGATTCGTTGGTTCGAAAAGATTGAATATGTGTTTCTCTTATGCAACTGTCCGGAAGAGTACAAAGTGAAGTTTGCTACTAGTACGCTTGTTGAGGAAGCTATGTTGTGGTGGAATTCGTATGCAAAACCCATGGGAATGGAAAACGCTCAAAAGCTTTCGTGGGATGAATTCAAGAAATTGTTGACAAAGAAGTTTTGCCCACGAACTGAAGTGAAGAAAATGGAAACAGAGTTTTATGAACTAGTGACAGCAGGTAATGATATTGAGGCATATATCAGGAGGTTTCATGAATTGGCAGCATTATGTCCGACAATGGTTCCGGACACTGAGAAGCTATTAGAGAATTTCATTGGAGGATTACCTCACAACATCTGTGGTGATGTGATTTCTTTTGACCCACAAACATTGGATGAGGCAATCAGAATGTCTCAGAAACTCATGGCTCAGATAGTGAAGAAAGAAACGACTTCAAACAGCTACAACAGCAACACCAACAGTAACCGTAACTACAACAACCGTAACTCCAACAACAACTACTGAAACAACAACAATAACAACAACCGAAGTAATTCCAATAACAACAACAACAAAAGAAATTGGGACAACAACCAGAGTGACAATGCTACTCAACCACCACCCAAGAGACAGGAAACTGCAAAGGCCTATGTTGCAGGTCAAACTGAGAAAAGAGGTTACAATGGTACTTTACCCAAGTGAAACAAATGTCAAACCCACCATAACCCTGGCAATTTTCCGAATCCATGTGGAAACTGTAAGAAAGTTGGTCATTCGACCAGGGATTGCAAAGCTCCGATTGTGGTTGATAATCAGAAACCCCCAGCAACATGTTTTGGTTGTGGAGAAGTCGGACACTTCAAGAAAGAATAACCAAGGTGGAACAGCTAGAGGAAGAGCTTATGTCCTTGGAGGTGAAGATGTCAGGGAGGACCCGAATGTCGTTACGGGTACGTTCCTCATTAATAATCGTTATGCATCCATACTATTTGATTTAGGAGCCGATAGAAGTTTTGTTTCTACTGCATTTGCACCATTACTCAACATTGAACCAACCACATTAGACACTCCTTATCACATTGAACTAGCTAATGGTTCTTTAGTTGGCACCGACACGATCATTCGTGGTTGCACTCTCAATTTTCTTAATCACCCATTCAATATAGATCTCATGCCCGTAGAACTTGGAAGTTTTGACATTGTTATCGGTATGGATTGGTTATCTCGACACCATGCAAAAATTATCTGTGATGAAAAAGTTGTTCATCTTCCTTACGACGGTGAAACATTGGTCATTCGTGGAGAATGAAGTGGAACCAGACTCAGTATAATTTCATGCATCAAAACCAAGAAGTACATAAAGAAGGGTTGTTATGCATTCTTGGCTCATATCACAGAAAAGAAGTCGAATGAGAAATGACTTGAAGATGTACCAACTGTTAAAGATTTTCCAGAAGTCTTTCCAAAAGAGTTGCCTGGATTACCACCTACTCGCCAAGTGGAATTTCAGATTGATTTAGTGCCAGGAGCTGCACCAGTTGCGCGAGCACCTTATCGACTTGCACCTTCAGAAATGCAAGAGTTGTTGAACCAATTGCAAGAACTCTTAGACAAAGGTTTCATTAGACCAAGTTCCTCGCCTTGGGGAGTGCCGGTTTTGTTTGTGAAGAAGAAAGATGGATCTTTCAGAATGTGCATTGACTATCGAGAGTTAAACAAGTTAACGGTGAAGAATCGTTATCCACTTCCCAGGATTGATGATTTGTTTGATCAGTTGCAAGGTTCTAGTTTCTACTCCAAGATCGACTTGAGATCAGGTTACCATCAGCTTAGAGTTCGGGAGGAGGACATCCCGAAGACAGCATTTAGAACTCGGTATGGTCATTATGAGTTTCAGGTAATGCCGTTTGGACTGACCAACGCACCAGCTGTGTTCATGGACCTCATGAACAGGGTGTGCAAGCCATATTTGGATAAGTTCGTGATCGTATTCATTGACGATATCTTGATCTATTCGAAGAGTGAAGAAGAGCACCGAGAACACCTCCGAACGATTTTAGAACTGCTCAGGCAAGAGAAACTGTATGCCAAATTCTCAAAGTGTGATTTTTGGATCCGCAGAGTATAATTTATTGGTCACGTCATTGATAGTCAGGGACTACAGGTTGATCCAGCAAAGATTGAGGCAGTTAAAGATTGGGCAACACCAGAGACTCCCACAGAAATTCGTCAATTCTTAGGACTTGCCGGATATTACAGAAGGTTCATTGAAGGGTTTTCCAAGATAGCTAAGCCGCTGACCAAGTTGACACAAAAGAACCAGAAGTACGAATGGGGAAAGAAGCAAGAGACCGCTTCTCAGTTATTGAAGCAGAAGCTTTGCAGCGCACCGATTTTAGCACTACCAGAAGGGATTGAAAAATTCGTGGTATATTCTGATGCTTCACATAAAGGACTTGGAGCAGTATTAATGTAGAACGAGAAAGTGATAGCTTATGCATCTCGACAGCTTAAGAAACATGAGAAGAATTACACTACTCACGACTTAGAGTTGGGTGCCGTGGTTTTTGCACTCAAGATTTGGAGGCACTATCTTTATGGAACTAAGTGTGTAGTATTCACAGACCATAAGAGCTTACAGTATATACTTGATCAGAAGGAACTCAATATGAGGCAACGTCATTGGTTGGAACTGCTTAGTGATTACAACTGTGAGATTCGATATCACCCAGGAAAAGCCAATGTTGTGGTAGATGCACTCAGTCGGAAGGAACGACTCAAGCCTTTGAGAGTCAGATCGTTGGGTATGACAATCATTTCACCACTGCCATCAAAAATCCTCGAGGCTCAGGTAGAAGCACTGTAAAACCCAAAAATTTAACATAATATGAAAAGACTAAGATACCCTCAAATATAAAATTTTAAGAACTTATGAGAACTTAATAAATAACATTTGGAACCTAACCTAAGTTACCTAACAAAATTAAGTTAAAGTAAACTATATATTATAAGTTAAATGTACAAATAAATAATGTTCCAATCTTTTTAGAACTAGGCGACATATATGTGTATTCTTGATCAAATTTTCGGCCCAAATTTCTAAATAAGAAGACATTGAACTTGGTAAAGCCTAGCCCAAAATAACCCATTCACTCCTGGACTTGGCCCATAAAAAAAATAAAAATAAACACGGTTTGTTTTTTTTATCTTATAACCGGATTTCACAAAAATAAGAAAAAAAAACCCTAACTCCTACAAAAGTGTCGGCTCTTCCTCTTGCTACCTGCTGCTGTCGATCCAATCTTTGCCAAAGGAAGAGTTTTTGTGGTTTTCTTGATCATTCGTATCTTAGGTAACGTCCCTTTCATCATGTCTAATCCATACGAATTCATAGCAAGCCCTAATTGAATGTGCTTTTGCCTCTTTTGTTTGCTGTTGTTCGAACCAACCAAGAAGAAAGAAGGAGGAAAATCGTTGGTGCCTTGATCTTTTGTGTTCGTGTTATTCGTTTGGTCTTCAAGGGTATTCATACCACTCATCTTGATCAATCCTTATTCGAATTTATAGTGTTCTAATCGTTATACAATCAAAAGATAATAAGAACAAAATGTCACATGAAATCATAAAGGAGAAAACCCTAAAATCTTATGTGAATCGGACCAGGAGTATACGGGTTGGAATTATTCGATTTGATTATGTTAAGACCTGGGAGAATTGACCTAAATATGTTTGGATTAACCTATAATCATTATGTGTTAAGAATTAAAGAGGTAACATGATAAAACCCTAAGTTATACATGATTCTGTGAATAACTGCTACTGATCTGGAATTTTGTTCGACTTTAACCGGCTGTAAATAAATGATGTGAAAATATATTTTGGTGGTTTAAGAGTCTAAAACTAAGTTCAATGAAATGGCTACCTAGGAAAATTTAGTTTGTAATTTTTGGAGGCCTGGAAGGTTACTTTTTGATTTTTGAAAAATTATGTGTCTGATCGGATTTGTGAGTCTGGAAAATCAGTCCGGGTTTTTGAATTTTAATTTCCAAACCGTGTTGAATTAGGAGGTTTCCTTTGAACTGGGTAATCTTTAGGATGTATATTACCTCCTGAAATTTTTGTAGATTTTTTTGAATTTTTCTTAAAAGGTTTCTAATTAATAACGTTTTGTATAGTAAAATCTATCAGAAATCTGGACAAGTTATATTAAGTGAATTTTAGTCCATAGTGGTGCTACTTAATAAAATCTGGAAAAATTAGATAAAATACTTAAGACATTAAAGTATCTCTGGGAATGTTTGGGGAATTTATTTCTGAGTTCTTATATGATTTTCGATTTATAGAAAACCTAACAATTTCAAGCTTAAAACTGTTAGAACCTGATGAAAAGTATAAAAAGGGTTTTGAAAGGTGTTTCGTGTTATTTTAAAAACTAAAGGGACTAAATGTGTAATTTTATGAAACTTGAGGGTTTGATTCGTGCCACACTTATATTTGAGGGTATAAGCTGTAATTTAGTAAATATGAGGGTTAGTTGTGTAATTATGAATATAATAAAGGTTAAAGTGTAATTTGTATAATTATAAGGTTTATTTTGTGATTTTGGTAAATCAAGGGTGTAATGTGTAAACTATGAAACTTAAAGGACGGGAGATGTGATTCTGAATAAATGATGTACTTAAATTAGTAGTTTTTAATATTTTCATTCAAGACCCTTAACTTTGGGATGTTTGCAATTAAAAACCCTAACTTATGGAAACTTGTCATATTTAACCTTGAACTTATGTAAAAAGGCATTATGAACCTTAACCTACTAACATGGTCATCTTTAATAAGTTGATAAACAGGAATGATAATAACTAAAGTTACTGAATGTGTAAAGTTACCTAAGATGGAGAGAAACTAAAATGAAACCTTATGATTAAGAAACTATGAAATCATAAAGCTATGAAACTTATAAGTACAATTATAATTCATGTAGATTCGCTGAAGCGGGAGTAATCCGGTGTTTTGTGATCTGCCTTTGGTTTGTTTTGCTATCGGATAAGGTACAGATACTCTGCTCTTTTTCAGTAAGGGTTCTCATATTCCATACATTGATTTTGAGTTATGATTCAGTTAAGATTTCCCAAGCCATTGCTATGTTCCCTTTGAGTGAACCTTTGATATTACTTTTGATATGACTTTGAGATGCACCTTTTGATATATGACCTTTTGTGATGACTTTGAGACCTGACTCTTAGTTTGATACCCGAGCCATTTTCTGTTTTCCTAGCCAGGAAGGTAACCTGGCCATGTCTGTGATGCACCACTGGCATGACTCCCGTGTGGGGGAGTGATTTCTCACACCGTCCCTTTTATATTATCTGCCATGGCTACTTGACTTTGAGATTGACTTTGAGTTCTGGGGCGTATGGATTGCAATCCTAGATTTGTTTGTTTAGTGGATTTAACTATGACTTTGAGTATGACTTTGAGGTGACTGGTGCTTGTGTGCATTACACGCCTTTCACATTTAGCTGGAGCTAGCTACTCCACTATTATGATACATGAGGACACCCCTCATATTATCTGGTTGCCTAAGAGGTATCCCCTCTGATTGTGAGATTATGACTTTGAGATTATGATGTTGAGATTATGACTTTGAGTTCTGGGCTCGTGGTAGATGACTATCCTATATTTCCTTACTATTCTTTTGCTTTGATTATCCCTTATGACATTTCCCAGTGCTCCATATTATATTTCTGTTTCGTTATTCTTTGCTTTGTATATGTATCTGTTCACTGAGCTTTTTAAGCTCAGCCGCACGTTTTCTTTTCGTGTGCGGCAGGTAATAAGCAGGACGACGGGTTTTGGGTATGAGTGAAGAGACTTTTGGACTTAGAAGACTTTGATAGTTATTCTGAAGTAGAGACCATTAGAAGGAGTTGCTTTTGCAGACTTAGTAATTAGCTTTTGTTTCCCTTGTATCCTTGTGTATTCAGTATTTCATTTGTAACCTTTGAGAATCTTTGTATTACTATTGAATGTATGTTTTGTTTGATCTGATATGAAACCATTAATGTGATACTTCTACCCTTGCTGGGTTGGGGTGTTACAATTATGGTATCAGAGAGACAGGCTGCGATTTTGTAATACATTTACCCTTGACCTGTGTAAGTTAGGACCACTAAGTTTTCCCTGTAGGCGCTCGTAAGACAACCTTTGAAAATTGCTTTAGGATTTCCCATAGGAACGTAAGTTTTGACCAGTGAGGAATGGGTAGACTATAAGGCATTCGGTTAAGTATCATTGCTTCCGCATCACTCTGATTCGTGCCTTGCTTTTGGTTAGAGTCTGTTGATATCACTTTTGGAAATTGAAAGCTTATGCTTTGCACCACCTAAGATTTGAACCTGATTAAATTTGGAAGGCATTGAGGAATTTCATAATAATTGCCTGACACTATTTGATCCTTATCTTCAGATTTCTTTCGTTAATCATTTTGATAAAGGCCCACGTTGCACTCTAATCATTTTGTTAATCACTTTGATGCCTATTCGGGCATTCTGAGAACCTTCATGGCGATGACGTACTGGATATGTTTTGGTTAATTGTCTCTTGCTTTTGATAAGTATCTAAAAATCTTCCGACACTATTTGATTTCGTTTCACCCATCTCTGTACTTATAAGAAGCCTTGTGGTGTGTAACCACGAGGATAAGAATGTTTTCCCTCTCACTTTTAAATGATAAAGATTTGATTTGTGATCCGTCTAGCTTGGGATAGTTAACTTCAATTTTATTCTGACAAGAAATCGGCTGATTGAGCATTCAAATATGGACAATTTCCCTTCTATGTCTCACCTTTAACGTTTGCAACAATTTTGAACTCCCTACCATGATTACCGATTGATAAACCCTCTGCTATCACTATTACTCTGGAGTCTCTTGTGTTAATTTAGCGGGTATGAAGTTTTCCTAGAACCCATTTCGTACGCTAATGAATGAACCTTATCTTGGAAGCTATTTGGCACTTTGAGTCGTCTGAGCATGAACCTTATATTGAACGCTATTTGGCACCCTGAATTTTCTGAAACACGATTTCTGATTGAACCACCAAGTTTTCCACCGGAGTGTAAAGTAAGTTTGCTTAAGTGCATTCTCTTGGCGTAATTCAGTTTTGTTCGCAATAAAGAAGAATGATGACAGGAGTTAGGTATTGATTTCTGGAAGCTGAATCGTAATACTGTTAGGAACCAATATTCCTCCACCCTGAAACGACTGTGTGTTTGTTAAATTTCAGAGCGCGAAGTCTCCTTTTGATGAATTGAGTCTATTCTTGGAATCGACCCCCCATATTCGTAATCGACTACTATGACGGTTAGTGACGCTAATGGTATTAGCTAAAGCTCTGACTGGTTCGTGAATTTGATAAATAATGTTTTCTCGTGAGTACTTGGACAAGTGGTCATTATATGACTTAATAGTACGTTCAGAAACGAGGAAGAGCATGAAAATCATTTCTTTGCACCTTCTTAGAAATTTGACAATCATTTGTACATTCTGGGAGATTGATATTTGTTGATAACTGCGGAGGCTACCCCGAAGAGTGAAGACATTCCTTTCAAGACAGAAGTGTTGGCGATGCACAAGAAGAAATTCTGGTCAAGATCGCGAACCTGGAGCTGATAAAGACATGCAGTCTCACTTCCATATTTATCTTGGTTGTACTAAGATGAATTGAGAGCGAAAGCAGACTGGATGATGAAGAGATTTAAAGATCGTGCCAGAAATCCACATTACTCCATCACATTCCAAGAAGAACTGCAGGAGGCTCGACGAACCAGACACAAGTTCCCGACCTTGGTTTCACTTTCCGACTGATGGACAGACGAAGACAGATTAACCGGACTTGAGGAGATTGGATGGGTTGAACGAACGAAAATTTGAAACAGACCCTTTATGCTTGGAAGAATTGATTCTATTAAGGCCGAAGTTCTGACGGCTAACTTTCATTTCCGTTGACCCTCTTAAGTTTCGTTATATCATAATAAGAACCTCTTAAGATTTAAGCTCCCTTGAAGCATTTCAGTTCGTATTTATCTTTTTGTATGTTCGGTGATGGCTTTGTTTTGGGAGGATTTGGCGAATTGTGGAAGATATGATGCTCGTGACGGCGTACCTCACTTCTGCTAAGCAATCTGGGATTTTGATACTCTTACGAATAGTTTTGTTTTTCCTCTTGACTATGGCATTTGATTTTGTTGACCTATGAGACTGTAGAAGTACTAGGTGGTTTAAGATAGGTGGTTTTGATTACGATTTGAGATAAAGTATGACCATCATGAGGGCATATTTATATGATGCCAGTATTATGACGTCTGGCCAACGTGATAATACTTACATCATATAACGTGCACTTGTTGTGGGCATAAGATATCTCGGGGAGTACCTAAGAAGTTTAGAATTTGATCTCCGTTAGACTATCCGTGATCAGTGAAACTTTAGGTTCATCCTATCTATCCGTATACTCTGCTTTCGTTCATTAGATATCTGATTGAGTTTGAACTCTCGATTTGAATTCTGTTGACCTCGGTTATAAGTCTTGAACTCCTTTTAGAGCTTCCTACTGTTGGTGCAATTAATCCGATTTGAAATCTTATTCGTATTCCATATGAGCTTCCTGAAGATTCACCTATCGTCCAGTTTATGTTGCATGGACCTTTTGTTCTGAATCAACCTAATTTGTCTTCTCCTGAGAAATTTGAACCCACCTCGTTTTGATCTGAGTCATGAGAAACTTTTGGTCTGAATATCTTTTGAAAGAAACTCCCTGGGCATGAGAATGTTTGTGATGATCTTTTGCGACTTGCTACGACTTCGTTTAACTTTGCGACTTCAATTTTCGAGGACGAAAATTTTTCTTTTAGAGGGGAAGAAGTTGTAAAACCCAAAAATTTAACATAATATGAAAAGACTAAGATACCCTCAAATATAAAATTTTAAGAACTTATGAGAACTTAATAAATAACATTTGGAACCTAACCTAAGTTACCTAACAAAATTAAGTTAAAGTAAACTATATATTATAAGTTAAATGTACAAATAAATAATGTTCCAATCTTTTTAGAACTAGGCGACATATATGTGTATTCTTGATCAAATTTTCGGCCCAAATTTCTAAATAAGAAGACATTGAACTTGGTAAAGCCTAGCCCAAAATAACCCATTCACTCCTGGACTTGGCCCATAAAAAAAAAAATAAACACGGTTTGTTTTTTTTATCTTATAACCGGATTTCACAAAAATAAGAAAAAAAAACCCTAACTCCTACAAAAGTGTCGGCTCTTCCTCTTGCTACCTGCTGCTGTCGATCCAATCTTTGACAAAGGAAGAGTTTTTGTGGTTTTCTTGATCATTCGTATCTTAGGTAACGTCCCTTTCATCATGTCTAATCCATACGAATTCATAGCAAGCCCTAATCGAATGTGCTTTTGCCTCTTTTTTTTGCTGCTGTTCGAACCAACCAAGAAGAAAGAAGGAGGAAAATCGTTGGTGCCTTGATCTTTTGTGTTCGTGTTATTCGTTTGGTCTTCAAGGGTATTCATACCACTCATCTTGATCAATCCTTATTCGAATTTATAGTGTTCTAATCGTTATACAATCAAAAGATAATAAGAACAAAATGTCACATGAAATCATAAAGGAGAAAACCCTAAAATCTTATGTGAATCGGACCAGGAGTATACGGGTTGGAATTATTCGATTTGATTATGTTAAGACCTGGGAGAATTGACCTAAATATGTTTGGATTAACCTATAATCATTATGTGTTAAGAATTAAAGAGGTAACATGATAAAACCCTAAGTTATACATGATTCTGTGAATAACTGCTACTGATCTGGAATTTTGTTCGACTTTAACCGGCTGTAAATAAATGATGTGAACGTATATTTTGGTGTTTTAAGAGTCTAAAACTAAGTTCAATGAAATGGCTACCTGGGAAAATTTAGTTTGTAATTTTTGGAGGCCTGGAAGGTTACTTTTTGATTTTTGGAAAATTATGTGTCTGATCGGATTTGTGAGTCTGGAAAATCAGTCCGGGTTTTTGAATTTTAATTTCCAAACCGTGTTGAATTAGGAGGTTTCCTTTGAAATGGGTAATCTTTAGGATGTATATTACTTCCTGAAATTTGTTTAGATTTTTTTGAATTTTTCTTAAAAGGTTTCTAATTAATAACTTTTCGTATAGTAAAATCTATCAGAAATCTGGACAAGTTATATTAAGTGAATTTTAGTCCATAGTGGTACTACTTAATAAAATCTGGAAAAATTAGATAAAATACTTAAGACATTAAAGTATCTCTGGGAATTTTTGGGGAATTTATTTCTGAGTTCTTATATGATTTTAGATTTATAGAAAACCTAACAATTTCAAGCTTAAAACTGTTAGAACCTGATGAAAAGTATAAAAAGGGTTTTGAAAGGTGTTTCGTGTTATTTTAAAAACTAAAGGGACTAAATGTGTAATTTTATGAAACTTGAGGGTTTGATTCGTGCCACACTTATATTTGAGGGTATAAGCTGTAATTTAGTAAATATGAGGGTTAGTTGTGTAATTATGAATATAATAAAGGTTAAAGTGTAATTTGTATAATTATAAGGTTTATTTTGTGATTTTGGTAAATCAAGGGTGTAATGTGTAAACTATGAAACTTAAAGGACGGGAGATGTGATTCTGAATAAATGATGTACTTAAATTAGTAGTTTTTAATATTTTCATTCAAGACCCTTAACTTTGGGATGTTTGCAATTAAAAACCCTAACTTATGGAAACTTGTCATATTTAACCTTGAACTTATGTAAAAAGGCATTATGAACCTTAACCTACTAACATGGTCATCTTTAATAAGTTGATAAACAGGAATGATAATAACTAAAGTTACTGAATGTGTAAAGTTACCTAAGATGGAGAGAAACTAAAATGAAACCTTATGATTAAGAAACTATGAAATCATAAAGCTATGAAACTTATAAGTACAATTATAATTCATGTAGATTCGCTGAAGCGGGAGTAATCCGGTGTTTTGTGATCTGCCTTTGGTTTGTTTTGCTATCGGATAAGGTACAGATACTCTGCTCTTTTTCAGTAAGGGTTCTCATATTCCATACATTGATTTTGAGTTATGATTCAGTTAAGATTTCCCAAGCCATTGCTATGTTCCCTTTGAGTGAACCTTTGATATTACTTTTGATATGACTTTGAGATGCACCTTTTGATATATGACCTTTTGTGATGACTTTGAGACCTGACTCTTAGTTTGATACCCGAGCCATTTTCTGTTTTCCTAGCCAGGAAGGTAACCTGGCCATGTCTGTGATGCACCACTGGCATGACTCCCGTGTGGGGGAGTGATTTCTCACACCGTCCCTTTTATATTATCTGCCATGGCTACTTGACTTTGAGATTGACTTTGAGTTCTGGGGCGTATGGATTGCAATCCTAGATTTGTTTGTTTAGTGGATTTAACTATGACTTTGAGTATGACTTTGAGGTGACTGGTGCTTGTGTGCAATACACGCCTTTCACATTTAGCTGGAGCTAGCTACTCCACTATTATGATACATGAGGACACCCCTCATATTATCTGGTTGCCTAAGAGGTATCCCCTCTGATTGTGAGATTATGACTTTGAGATTATGATGTTGAGATTATGACTTTGAGTTCTGGGCTCGTGGTAGATGACTATCCTATATTTCCTTACTATTCTTTTGCTTTGATTATCCCTTATGACATTTCCCAGTGCTCCATATTATATTTTTTTTTCGTTATTCTTTGCTTTGTATATGTATCTGTTCACTGAGCTTTTTAAGCTCAGCCGCACGTTTTCTTTTCGTGTGCGGCAGGTAATAAGCAGGACGACGGGTTTTGGGTATGAGTGAAGAGACTTTTGGACTTAGAAGACTTTGATAGTTATTCTGAAGTAGAGACCATTAGAAAGAGTTGCTTTTGCAAACTTAGTAATTAGCTTTTGTTTCCTTTGTATCCTTGTGTATTCAGTATTTCATTTGTAACCTTTGAGAATCTTTGTATTACTATTGAATGTATGTTTTGTTTGATCTGATATGAAACCATTAATGTGATACTTCTACCCTTGCTGGGTTGGGGTGTTACAAGCACTCAAGGAAGAAATCCTACCAAGTGAAACACTTAAGGGGATGCAGGATAATGCAAACGGTTTAGTAAAGAGATCAGACGGAGTACTATGTTTCAATGATAGAAGTTGGATACCTCTCTATGGTGGAATACGAGAGTTGATCATGCACGAGTCGCACAAGTCGAAGTACTCTATTCACCCAGGTTCTGATAAGATGTATCAGGATCTCAAGACACTTTATTACTGGCCCAATATGAAAGCAGAGATAGCTACGTATGTTAGCAAATGTCTTACTTGCGCTAAAGTAAAAGCCGAGTACCAGAAACCATCAGGATTACTTCAGCAACCGGAAGTTCCACAGTGGAAATGGGATCGCATTACAATGGACTTCATCACTAAACTTCCCAAGACAACAGACGGTTACGATGCTATTTGGGTAATCGTTGATCGTCTCACCAAATCAGCCTAATTCATTCCAATCAAAGAGACTTATTCTATGGATCAGCTCACTAGACTTTACATCAAGGAAATAGTTTCAAGGCACGGAGCACCAATTTCCATCATTTCCGACAGAGATAGTCGCTTTACTTCAAACTTTTGGCAATCATTACAAGATTCATTTGGAACTAAATTAGACATGAGCACTGCCTATCATCCTCAGACCGATGGTCAGAGCGAGAGAACGATTCAGACATTGGAAGACATGCTCAGGGCATGTGTGATTGACTTTGGAAATGGTGGGCTAACCATTTGCCATTGATCGAGTTCTCTTACAATAACAGTTATCACTCAAGCATAAAGGCCGCACCATTCGAGGCACTCTATGGTCGTAAGTGCCGGTCCCCAGTTTGTTGGGCCGAAGTTGGTGATGTACAACTAACTGGTCCAGAGTTGGTTCGAGAAACAACAGAAAAGATAGTCCAGATTCGAGAAAGACTCAAAACAGCTAGAAGCTGACAGAAAAGTTACGCCGATGTTCAACGAAAACCATTAAAATTTTAGGTTGGAGACAAAGTCATGTTGAAGGTCTCGCCTTGGAAGGGCGTGCTACGATTCGGGAAACGCGAGAAGTTGAACCCGAGATACATAGGGCCATTTAAGATTCTGGAAAGGATTGGTCCGGTAGCATACAGGCTTGAGCTTCCGTCAGAGCTCAGCAGTGTACATAACACGTTTCATGTCTCAAACCTCAAGAAATGTCTTTCAGACGAAACGCTCGTAATCCCATTGGAAGAAGTTCAGCTCGATGATAAGCTTAACTTTGTGGAAGAACCAGCAGAAATTATGGACCGTGAGGTCAAGCAGTTGAAGCAAAGTCGAATTCCTATCGTGAAGGTTCGCTAGAATTCTCGTAGAGGTCCTGAGTTTACTTGGGAACGAGAAGACCAGATGAGACTCAAATACCCACATCTTTTCACCGAGACCACTCCAGAGACCAACATCAGCTGAATTCAGGGACTGAATTCCTTTTAGGGTGGTCGACTGTCATAAATCACAATTTCAGATCATTTTCCAAACCCTGATAATTTACTATTCATGAGTTACTATTCATCATTTACTATTCACTATTCATCATTTTTGAAGTCAGTTTGAGACTTTGGGAAGTTGTCAAAAAATTTAATATTCATGTGACACTATTCATTCCCGGAGGGAAATCACTATTCATGGGCATCATTCATCATGTCGTAAACTAGGTTTACGGGTATTCAAATGCGCGTAACCAGTAAGGTTTAGCTGCGTATTTATGCAACATCAGTAAGGACCCATCATATAGACTAGAGTAGTCTACATATCATCAGTAACATCATTATCTTATTAGGTCATGCACGGGTTTGTGTGATTTTCATTAACGTATGCTTAATTGTTTAATTAACGTTACCACTCAGTCATTACTACTAACATTATACCCAATACTCCCGACTATGATCCTAATACATTTTCAAACTAATTATAATGATATAAAGATTATATTATTACTTTACCTGGTGTTTGTAAATCAATCGCTATATTTTTCGTTTGACGCTTATAACTCCGTCGGTTTACGAAATTTCAATCCGATAATTATTTTAACACCCGATTCTTGCAAGGAATATGGTTTTACAATTTTTAAAACTTCGTCGTACTTTATTTTACATCGTCAAAATTTATTTCTAGTTAACTCGGTACCCGATAACACCTAATGTATACACTAAACTAACTAATTCATGCATATTAGTACACAAGCACTCATTATACATCAAATCCCTTCCATCTTTTGTCCATGTGCCGCCCCCTAACCCCCAATTTAGCCTAATACACCCAAAACTCATTAATGAATTTCTAGTCTTTTATTTCCATTCCACTACACTAACATCACATAACACATAAACATTTAGCTAAACCAAGAGATTTTCTCTCTTCCTTTTCTCCTTCCTTGCTCGGCCCAACCAAGAACACAAGACAAAATCCATCAATTTTTCAAGTTAAAGTCATAATCAAGCTCCATTTACCTTCCTTGTTAGGGTTTTGTGATAAAAACCCCAAGGTTTTAAGCATTTTCATCCATAACTCTTCCATAATTCAAGTAAGCTCAAGAACATCTTCTTTGATCATTTCATACTTTCATTTAATTCATATGATTATGTATTTTCAAGTTATACTAGTTAATCATGCAACATATTTATGTTTTAGATACCACTTTGCACATAAACTATCTTTAACACTAGATCTATAAGTTTCACTAGTGATCTCATGAAATCCACCAAGGTTGGTGATGTTTAGGACCCCATGACACCTTAAGAAGGTGTATGGTAGGATTTGCGAACTTGTAGAGTTGATTTGAAGTGGTATGATCTAGTCTTGAACCTTAAACATTGATTTTTCAACAATAGAAATAGGTGATGTCCATTTTTTCAAAGTCTGGAAAACTCAGAAACTTTTGAACTATTTTGGCTTTCATATTCAGAAATTTCTTTCAAAAACGAAACTGTGGCCGCTTGAATCACTAAAAACCGACTTATAACGAAGGAGATATGATTTTTCAAAGTTAGGCGACGAAAAACTATTTTCTGAAAATAGCTTGCTGTTTTTCCGAACTTCAAGGGACAAAATGAGACATTAGACGTGATCTAGATGAGCCAACCTATTGAAAATATGTTAGTTCATATTTGTACGAACCCGTGGATATAAAGAACGTAGCAAACGAGCTTATAACGGCCGAGATATACACGTTTGAAGCCCGGCGATTCACAATCTATTTTGACAGCCCACTATTAGAAAATATTCTAAGTATAAAAACTAGTATTTTTACAAGTCGCAAAGTTGATAGCCGATTTTCTATATGATCAAGGCGCGTTTGATCAAAAGTCAAATGAAACGACATTAAGATTATGTTGCAAGGTTTTTAAAAACGTCGAGTTTGATCACTAACACTTAACGTACAATATTTCGCGACTAATTTCTAGAAGCCATTTTGGACATATTTTCACAAGTAATGAAAAGTGTTATTTTTGCGACGAAAACATTATATTTGCCGATAGAACACCAAATGAGGATCGTGGAGTACCGTTTCAACATAATTACACGAAAAGTAGTTTATAAGTTAACGAGACGTCAAAAGTGTATTTTTCGTCGAAAAACGTTATTTTCAAAACTAACAAGTGGTATCGTTAACATACGTATTTGCATGTGTTGCATTGTATCATTGCTTACATTGGATCATATCATTCATGATAGGTCGCGGTTAGAGACCGAGTCTCATTGTCATCATATCCATTGTTTTCATTGTTGCTATCATATCAGGTGAGTTTTCATAGCCCCGCTTTCAATTGTTTACATAATTTTCTAAATTCTCGGGGGAGAATACATTGCACCATTTTTCATGCGGACCAAAGTATACAAACTCATTACATTGCTTAAGTTACATCATTTGCCCAGATTAAAGTCCCCTTTATTATCATGAACCGTTAATTGTGAGCAAGCGAGAGTGAGTGAATAGATCTATTGAGGGTGACTCCTCCGTTCGGGTTGGTAGCGCCAACTGGTCAAACGAACGCATTTCATTTCTGTCATATTAGAGTGACTGGCAAACACTCAGTTGGGGCATTTCATTTCAGTCTAGTTTCGGGGTCATGAGCTTAAGAGCTAATGTATCATTTTTATGTGGCATGGTTTTGTCATACACTTTATACTTGTGGTATCCGTACAACATTTCATTTACATAAACCTATGAACTCACCAACATTATTGTTAACCATTTTTAGCAATGTATTTTCAGGTAATTAAGGTATCGCATGTTGGCTTGCATAAGGACATACCATGGAGTCGCGGAGTCGACGCACTCACTTTATATTTTATGCACTTATCCATCGTTTGAATTGTATGAACTTGTTTTCTGAAAACTTGTTTCACCTTTTGGGACCTAGCTTTGTAACTCTGAATGTTTTTAAATAATCAAACGATATATTTTCTAAACGACACTTTTGGTCATTCAATATAACTGTAACTATGGTGCTATGATCAGTCGCGCCCCTAAATGCTTCATTCCGCTACAAGTCACGAAATTTGGGGGTGTGACATCCCCCTTTTTGCCTAAACAAAAAGTGTAGAGAAGCGTGACGGAAGCTTATTAGCCATGCAAATGCTCCCCTCAGTGTGCACTCCCCCTTGTTCGGGGCACCAAGTAATCTAGCTATGGAGTCGTGCTACAAAAGAAAGTTGGTGTACAAGCACAAATATGGTGTTAACCACAACATCACAACCACAATATTTAAACAACCATAACCAACCATAAAGCACAACCACAAACATGTCAAGCAATATATAAGATCATGGCATGACATGAGAACATAGAAACTAAGTAACCTCATTCTATTATAAGAGAAAAAGGTAAAATTTGACTCTAAGGTCAATAGTTCCTAAAAATTACAAATGAAATAAGAATAAAAAATATTAGTAGTCCTAGTTGATAGTATGGCTTAACAACAAGCCGACACTTAGTTTGGTGGATTTGTTAGTGGTGCAGATGGAGCTTGAAAGTAGTGCTGGATGTATGAAAATATCAAGTTTACCCTTTCCCTAAGCATGTAAAGTTGTTCACGGTTGTGGTGACAACACATGCAATGCATGTCATGAAAGTGTCATTTACACTCATAAGATGAGAGGTCAAATGGAAATCTTGGTGAAGGTAGACGTTGTGGTTCAAGATTTGGTAGGTTCAACCACTCGGAAAATCCCAGTGGGTAGTCTTGGGTGTTGTTGAACACCGGTAAAAGATTTCTACCTAGAATGAGTGATGGGGAAGGTTGTGCTGGAGGATGAGATGGTCTTGGTGGGATATCATACATGTTGTTGAGAAATGGATTTGGAGGTAGAGATGTGTGTGAGTGAGGCACCAAGGGTGTCAAGTTGGTTGAAGGTGGTGTTTTGAGTGCACAAAGATTAACTGGTGATGGTGAAGTTATGGATGGAGTTTTCTCAAAGGATGAAGAGTTATAGTTTCTCCAAGTTAGTGATTTGGATAAGGTGCACTTGGATGGTGCACTTGGTGACTTTTGTGAATGTGGTGGAGATGGTGTTGAGGAGCTAAAGTTGTCACTACATGATGATTCAAAGTTGATGATCTTTAGTTTTCATACTCTAATTCTTGTGGTTTTCCTTTTCTTGGCAATGGTGGATAAAGACTTAGATGAACAAGTCATGGTGATAGTGAATGAGGATGAAGAAGATGAGATCTAGAATTTGTGCAAGTAACTTGTGATGAAAGGGTTGAGATTTAAGAGGAAAGTGGCATAGTGATTTATCCTAAGGTTTTTGGTTTTAGTGGGTTTAAGGTTTTGTCCTATAGTTTTCAAGGAAGTATTATGAAAGGAAGTGGGAAAGTGCTAAAAGTTAAAATAGAAGTTTTGAAATCTGGCAAGGCGGCGAATCTGTATTTTATAAGGCCGGATCCGAAAATATAGATCCACGGATCCGTCCGCATGGGTATGGAAATGTACACTTATGACCTAGGGCAGATCCATATTTTCTACGGGCGGATCCACATTCTGTGGATACGCGGATCAACCAAACCCAGTATTTTGGACAGAACCGCTGTGCAGTTTATGATAGTCCAAAAATGAAAAACTACTAACCTAAAGTGTGTTCTCATGAAACTTGTGATCTCAAAAGCACATAATATCATGCAATTAACACGTAAGAATATCAAATGACCATGATTAAGCATCCTAACATATTATCGTCATTTTAAACACATAGTTAAGAATCCTAATATAAAATCTTATTTTCACAAAGTAGTCTTAGATCATTATAATCTTACCATACACCAAATACTAATAACCCAGATACCTTATACTTGAACATGTTAGTTTTCTTCCTCAGAACTAGGCGACGGCTCCTTGTTTGAAGGATCATCAAAAGGTTGATATATTGATGATGACTCAGGAATTTGAAAGGATGAGATGTAAGATTCATTTAATGGTTCCATTACTCTTGTAACAATAAAGTAGAGAGGGCTCCTAAGATATGGGTGGGAATAGATGATATGATGATATAAACGAGTTAAGAACATCCCATATGGGATTAATTTTTTTTGTTTCCCTTGAGATTAACAATTCGCTTAGCGAAGAAATAAGCAAGATTATAGTGTTGTTGGGTCAGAAGATAATATATCATGTAGGCACATCATACCGGGAGTTGCTCACGATTTTCCTTGAGACTAAGAACATTTTCTCTCAAAATGACTGCCCATGGTCGTAATTTAGCACGAATTTCTTACAAATTTTTTTGTGTGGATGTAGATAATGGATATGTTGTGGAGTACGAATGAACCTGGTAATTTCTTGTGATGAGGGTATGTAAGAACAATATGGACTATTTTCTTCTCGATAGTTAAAAAGAGATTCTAATGACCAATCTTCCATATAGGCACATTGCCCACAATTTGGAAGTTTGAGTATTTGAGCAAATTGTTGAAGGTATATGATGAACTTATGATTTTGTGTCCAAAACCAAAGTGAGAAGGTATGATCTTCGTTGCATACGAGATCTATTTGACGAAAGAATTCTAATACAAATCTCGGACAAATTTGCTCATTTATAGTAAGTAAAGAATCAAATCTTATCACACGAAATATGGAAAAGACGTGTTCTTGGTTGAGAAGTGATGAATCAACAATTCTACCTTCATGAAAGTAACGAGATTCAAGATTGTTGAACCACGAATGTGACTTCCAGGTGTGTTGGGTTCGAGAGAAATGTTGGGAATGTAGGTGCTGGTCAGTCAGTGATCGAGATCGTACTCATGAGACATATTGGTACCTACAGTAGAAGGATGTTTGTCCTTAATATAATGTAAAAATAAAAAATATGAAAATATGCTTGATGCCTGGTGTGTGCCTATATGCAAACAATGTGAAGATACAATTATCTCAACTCCATTTGAAAAACTAAATTTTGAGATAAATTCATCTTCTAGGCTTAACATTTCTCACTTAAATGTGGCTAAAATACGTATTAGTTATGTAAATTCAACAACATTAGAGAGATCATCATGCATGAATGAAATCATTTTTAGTTTGTATTAACAATGCAATCAAAATTGTTTCATGATTTTCCTAGTCGTGAGAAGATTTTATGAAAATTAATTAAAGGTTTTTATAAAATTCAATTTTATGCAATGATGAACATGTTTATGCAAAATTGAATTTTATGGGAATCATATTAGTTATACATTACAATAATCTAGTTTAATTGTGCAAATATTAAACGAAAATAGTAAATCTCTCAAATTAGGTTTTGTGCATATAATTAGAACCCTAGACTCAGATCAAGAGATATAAAGTATAGATTACTTACAATTGTTGTTTAGTTTGTTGGAAAGTACAAGATTTGATGACCAAAAGCTTCAAAAGCAACAATGAGATCGATTTGTGTGTTTGTGATCGTGGGTGAGTGTTGATAGGTTGGTGGCGGTTATGTTTTAAACTAAAGTTTATATGCTAATACCCAGACCCGCGGATCCATATTTAATATGGGCGGATCCATAATTTGTGGATCCGTGGATCCGCCAAATGCCCATTTTGAGATAGATTTTGATTTGAGTAATTTTGGTCAGCGTTATGAACTTAGGAATATCATAAGACTCTTCCATATGTTGTAGTGAGTCTTGTGATAGAATTTTAGGTTATGACGTTTCATCATTACTCTCTAATGATGATTCGGTTATGGTTTTTCTGACGAAAGATTACAAAACGTCAAACCAATTCACCTTGTAAAGATATTCAAAGCCTGTAGGGCCGCTCTACGAAACGTACTGTACAATACACCATTCACCTTGTAAAGATATTTAAAGCCTGTAGGGCCTTTAACATGTTGCAAAAGTACACGTAGATAGAACCGCTCTCCTTCAGCAGGATTAGCGAAAACCAATCTTCCTCTCATTTGCTCATTTTTTCAAAGGTTCCACTTGCGTTTACTCTTATTCCATGTATAGTACTTGGGGATGTCTTTATACAAGTATTGCCACGTGTTTAAGTCTGACTTGTTGAATTCAAAAAAGGCAGTCAACATCGATCTCAAATCCATTTCTCTCTCAAGAATGTCAGTTATTACATCGTCTTCTGAGAACCAAACCAACTGGTTATTTGGTAGATGAACTTGCAATGACATGATAGACGGATGGATATTTGTTGGGTCACTTCAGTACCCAAGTCACTTTAATCTAGGATTTGAACAAAAGATAACCTAAGTGTCACATAACGAATAACAACGTTCAAGTCACTGAGTGAACAGTTACTAAGTGAGTCATCTTCAGGAAGCCTAGGATGAGTCTAAGAAGAAAGCCTCTCCATTCAGTGAGGCGGAACTCAGTGAATGGCACCTGCGCCAAAGAAGAAGATGATAGGTTAAGTGAGTGATGACAATAAATCACTGAACCCCAGCCTCCTCAACAACTATGAAGACTAAAGATTGAAGACTAAAGACTGAAGGGAGGCGGGACAAGGTGGGATATGTTTGAAAGGATAAGGAGAATTCCTTATCATGCTGAAGTTAAACTTTCCCTAAAAGGATAAAGATCAGAACAGTGTCATCATTGTTCCTCAAAAAGCAATATTGTTCTATACCCAAAATAGGTTCTTGTAACAGAGACAAAATACGTAAGTATTTTGTGCTAACTAGCTTAGGTCATCATTTGTCTTTATTACAACGGTTGTAATTTACTTGTGTATAAATAGGTTCATAAAGTGGAGTAAAAGGTTGACAAGTTTGTTTATTAAATGCTTAGACATTCACAAACACCTTTTACTCTTCCAAAGCAACTAAGTCCCTGAGATAGCTCAGTTGGTTAGCATAGTTGTTCTCATGCTTAGCTTGAGTTTAGTGAGGAGTTGTACCTATACTTGTCATTTCAATCACAAGTGTTATTCCACAAACACTTAGGTATAATTCTTTGTTAATTGCAAATAGAATTAAACGTTGAAAAACCTTGTGTCTTTTTACTTTACATTTGTATTTTAATAAAGTCTTTAAAACGCATTGCTTTACCATGGAACACGATTAGTTTAACTTTTTAGTTAACACTATCAGTGTAAAGGGAAAAACAAGTGGTATCAGAGCCCCTGATTTATAAAACTCTTTCAAAATAAAGACTCAAAAGTTTTTAAAATCAAGATCCTACCATGGCTGAAAGCAATGTACCCCAGCTAGTTGATAAAAAGGGAGGAAGCTATTCAGCTGTTGCTCCTAAACTAGAAGCTGGAAAATTCAATAAGTGAAAAAAGCGCATGCTTTGCTACTTAACAGGGATGGAACCTTACTACATTAATTGTATTAATGAAGGCCCATTTGTCCCTAAAACTGCTGAAGGGTTACACAAGCCTGAAGCTCAATGAAATCCTGATGAGAGGAGGGTGGTCAATCAAGACCAACACCTTAAAAGCATTATTATATCATGTCTTCTTGACGATATAATGGAATCAGTCATCAAATGTCCAACTGCAAAGCAAACTTGGTTCACAGCTTTGAAGGTCCCTCAGATACTAAGGAAAATAGGATCATCGATCTAAAACTTGAGTATAACACTTTCAGGGCAAAAGAATATGAAAGTCTCTCTCAGACTTATACCCGTTACAAAACCCTTCTGAATGAACTGACCAGTGATGGTGTCACCTTGTCTAAGCATGAAATTAATGTTGGCTTTGTCAACAGTCTTCCTGAGAAGTGGTTAAGCTTCTCTCAGGGTCTTAGAAATGCAAATCATATTCAAAACCTTGAGCTCCCTGAAATCTATGGGAAGTTTGTCTATGAAGACAACTTAATCTCTAGGAGATACCCTGATTCAAAAGTAGCTCAAGAGACCAAAAAGGGCCTGACTATTGCACCCATATCAAATGCATTCTTTTCAAATTGTGTTGTGCAGGATTTTTAAGAAAATTGAGATGATGAAGCTGATGAGAGGTCCAGTGAGGAGTACCTAAATGATTTTCAAATTGAATTTCAAGAAAGGGCTCTCCTGGCTAACTCTAAACGTTTTATTAAAAGAAACAATCACTGGTACAGAATGTGGCTTTCGTCACACCCAAAATGCGTGACTATATGCATATAGTCACACACATTTTTTTGGGTGTGTGTGACGAAAAGTCGTGCCACCGTAGGTATCATATGGTCACATTGTTTAGTTTATGGCCGTTTTCATTGAAAAAGAGTGACCAAAACCCGAATATGTGCGACTAATTAGGCACAAGTTTTGTTGGATTCATCAATATGTGTGACTATTTCCCATCCTATGGCCACATGAAAATATAATAAATGTGACGTTTGTGATGATTTAGTCACACAACGTGTGTTGTTTTTTTCGAGTTAGTCACATACAATTTAAAAAACAGTGGCCAAAAGTGTTAATAAGTGTGACCATATGCTGTTTAAAGTGAAGAAATGTGTATTTTGTGTGACTATTGATCATCCAATGGTCACATTAATTCTTAGTTTGTGTGGCCTTTGGTAATATTTAGTCACACAAAGCATGTTTGTTTTGGGTATTTAGTCACATACAATGTAACACCCCGACCCGACAAGGTCAAGATATCACAGTATGGTGTCATACAAAGCAAACATAAACGCAAGCGGAAGTCTTTTAAATAAATAACTAAGTCTTGAACATCAAGACTAGTGTCCAAAAGATAATCCAATGCATAATGGGTAAACCAACAAACCAAAGTAAATAAATAATATCTGAAGTACGGAAATAAATAAACGTCCGAAACAGTGGACAACAAATGATAAATAAATGGGTCTCTCAAATCCTAAGCTCTCTCATTCCCAAGCCCGTCGCCCCGCTTATTACCTGCCGCATAAGAAAGAAAACATGCGGCTGAGCTTAAAAAGCACAGTGAACAGATATATATACAAAGCATAACATAATGGTAAATAAGCAAAAGCAACAAAGGAATAAGAAATACAAAACGAATAGCATAAACATGAAAGATAACGAAATCAAAATAAGAGTGCATGAGAAACTGAATAGCAAATGAATCAGAAATGAAATGAAAGCAAAGGAGGGTTCATAATAAGATGTGCCATAAGAACTCCATACATAATCCGTCAAATCAAATCTAGAGCACATATAAGTATACGAAGAGGGGAGACCTCTAAGTAATCATAAAAGTGTGAGAGGAGTGCAAGGCACACACCACCTGGTCACCATAATACATATTCATAAAACCTAGGATATATCCATATGCTCCCAAACATAAGCATGTGTGTCAGCTCTAGACTAAGCACACATAAGGGGTTGGCCAATAGTGCATGCAAATACATATTCATAAGGGGGAACGCTGTAGATCTATCACACCTCTACAGGGGTGTCATGACTAGGGTGCCATCCTAGACATGGTCCTAGTACCTCTAGAACTAGTTAAGCTCAGGCACGGAATATCATATCATACATAATCAAAATCTAACATAGCAAGAGAAACAGAAAGTAACTCAAAAAGCATGGCAAACAAATAAGCATAGCATAGCAGAGACATTTAAAATAAATGTCAGAGAGGATCATAGGAATGACAAACATACAATGAATGTCACGAATCAAATAAGGGAAACATAGCAATGGCTTAGGATCGAAAGAAATATCCCTACTGAGAAGGGAAAGAATATCTGTACCTTAACGAAAAACGCAAGCAAAAGAATGAAACGAAAAGCAAATCAAGAAGGAGATCACTCCCTCTTCACCCGATCTACAAATAATCATAATGGTACTTATAAGTTTCATATAATCATAATGCTTCATTTTAGTTGTCTTTCTATTTTAGGTAACTTTCCAAAGATAGTAGGTTTCCATATTTAGTAACGTTAAGTTATAACATTCCCATTTGTCCATTCAAAGTATTACAGATGATCGTATTCATAGTTTAGGGTTCATAATGTCATTTACATAAGTTTAGGGTTCATAAGATAGTTTCCATAACTTTAGGGTTTATTATGCAATTATCATAAGTTTAGGGATTAGTATGCAATTCTCATAAAGTTAGGGTATAAAATGTAATTACTATGAAGTTACAGGTTTTTATAAGTTAGGTCCCTTAATTTTAAAGAATAACACTTTAGACCCTTTAGTTTAGAACATAAACACTTAACACTATTTAAATATCTTTTAAACCCGTAGCAGTCTTATATACATACGATTTTAATACGTTTCAATTAATTCATAAATCATATTAATACTTCGAAATAAAATCTATAAAAATTCACACAGGTTCCTCAATGTCTTAAGTATTTTAGAGAATTTTTCCAGATTTTATTATGTTGTCTAGGTACGACTTAAAAATCCATTTTCTCAACATGTTCCAGAAACGTATCTGATGAAACACTCGACAAGTTTACACTTTGTTACCCCTTCAGATAAATTCAAAAAATTCAACAAAAATTCCAGTTATTAATAAACATATTTAACATGACTCAGTTCAAAGGACACCTTCTAATTCAACACGGTTTGAAAATTAAAATTCATAAACATTGACTATTTTTCCAGACATACGAATCTGATTAGATACTTAATTTTCCAAAAATCAAAAAGTGACCTTCCAGGCCTCCAAAAATTACAAAATAAATTTTCCCAGGTAGCCATTTCATTGAACTTAGTTCTAGACTCAAAAACCACCCAAAAACACGTTCATATCACTGAGATACATTCGATTTAATTGGACATTTTTCCTGGGTCAGTAGCAGTTTTACTTTAACATGTATATACTTAGGGTTTTCGTCATTCCATTCATTAGTTCTTGACACCAAATGATTTTAGGTGAGTCCATAACATATTTAGGTCAATTAAAACAGGTCTTAACATAATCAAGTCGAATAATTTCACCATATAAACCCTGGTTCGATTCATACATAACAGATTTTTAGGGTTTTCATAACTTGTCATTTTATGTACCATAATTCGACTAGAACAAAAAGACAAGAACAAGGATTGAGCAAAGACGATACAATACCCTTGTAGACCACAAAGAACACGAACACAACAAAGGTAACACACGAATGGATCCCTTCTTCTTCTCCTTTGGGGCGTACAGCAGCAAACAAAAGGAAAAACACATGGTTTTGATCAATATTTGGTTCATAAATTCGTATGGATCAATGCTAGGATTATAGGGTTACCTTGTGATGACGTGAATGACACAAGAACAAGATCAACACACTTCTTTTGGCTGAATTAAAGTCGACAGCAGCATGTAGCAAGAATGGAGGCCGGTCTTTTGTTTGGAAGAGTTTAGGGTTTCTTTTGGTTTAAAGATTGCAAGGATCGGTTATTAAAAAAAAAAGCAAGCCGTGTATTATTTTTTTTTTGGGCCAAGATAAGGAGTGAAAGGGTTATCACAATGGGCCAAATAACTCTTAATAATCTCATCTTGTTCTAATTCTCTTGGGCCGAAAATTTGGAATATCATATGTGCATAAATTCAAAGAAAATTCGCCTAGCATATTAGATGTAGGATTTTATTTTACTTGGTACATTTAGCTTATAATACATAGTTTACATTGACTTAATCTTGTTAGGTAACTTAGGTTAAGTTCGAATGGGGTTACTTATATATTTTATGGATTCTTAAAAGTTCAAATTCGGAGGGTATTTTAGTCTTTTCAGATTATATAAAATTCGGGGTTTTACATACAATTAAGCATAAAGTGGCCAAAAGTGTTAATAAGTGTGACCATATGCTGTTTTAAGTGAAGAAATGTGTATTTTGTGTGACTATTGATCATCCAATGGTAACATGAATTCTTAGATTGTGTGGCCTTTTGTAATATTTAGTCACACAAAGCATGTTTGTTTTGGGTATTTAGTCACATACAATTAAGCATAAAGTGGCCAAAAGTGTTAATAAGTGTGACCATATGTTGTTTTAAGTGAAGAAATGTGTATTTTGTGTGACTATTGATCATCCAATGGCTACATGAATTTTATGTTTGTGTGGCCTTTTGTAATATTTAGTCACACAAAGCATGTTTTTTTTGGTTATTTAGTCACATACAATTAAGCATAAAGTGGCCAAAAGTGTTGATAAGTGTGACCATATGCTGTTTAAAGTGAAGAAATTTGTATTTTGTGTGACTATTGATCATCCAATGGCCACTTGAATTTTATGTTTGTGTGGCCTTTTATAATATTTAGTCACACAAAGCATGCTTGTTTTGGGTATTTAGTCACATACAATTAAGCATAAAGTGGCCAAAGTTGTTAATAAGTGTGACCATATGCTGTTTAAAGTGAAGAAATGTGTATTTTGCGTGACTATTGTTCATCCAATGGTCACATGAATTTTTAGTTTGTGTGGCCTTTGGTACTATTTAGTCACACATCGAATTAAAAAAAGAGTGACCAATAATGTTGGAGCAGAGTTGCTACTGCTAGTACTAAGGTAGTCCTGCTGAAGCAGAGTTACTGCTGCTAGTACTATGCTAGTGCTGCTGGAATGAGTATATATATTTATATATAAAACAATATTAAAAACCACAAGAAATTTCAAATTGAATTAAACTCGAATGTATATAACTGGACAGAATATACAATTGTAATGTCGTACTTAATTAATCAAATATCTAAAGACTTTTGAACCTTAACCCCCTTAGCAGTTTGCCTTAAGTCGTTAGCAGATATATATTGTTTCTTCGATGGTGCCTGTGGTACACATTTAGTCACATGGTTTGTTGGTGTAACCTGTAGTAAACAAAAGACACTTCTATCAAACATTGAATTACATATGAATAATTATATATGTAGGTTGAAAAAACACATGTACGTACCACCTCTTCAAAAATAACTTGATCCTTTGGCCATGCAACGAAACTACCTTCAACATTCTTAACTATTTTTAATCCATTATTTGCTACGTCCGGTACGCATGCTGCATCAACTAACGATTCATCAATCGACACTTTGTAGCAATCACTTGGGAGTGGTCGGTTATGCAGCACTTGCTTTCCATGAGACTGGTATACGGTACCCAAAGCAAACAATATTTGTTTGCTTTATAATCCACAGTTTGCACTTAAGTGTCTACAAAAAAAGAATTTTTATGTATATATCAGAAATTATTTAAACAAAAGAATAACAAGAAACATGTTGAAATACATACTGTTGGCAGTGCTTGTGTTAGAGACACATCTTGTTGCGATTGGGAATCTGGAGACCCGTTTCGTCGCTTCTTTTGCTTTGGCTTATTGGGTCCGACAGTTTTAGCAAGTTCCTATATGTATATATAAAACACGTTACATTATTTAAACAAAAGAGTAACAAGAAACATGTTGAAATATATACTGTTGGCAGTGGTTGTGTTGGAGACGACACATTTTGTAGCGATTGGGAATCTGGAGACCCGTTTTGTTGTGACTTAAGGTTATGCTTAGGCCTGACAGTTTTAGCAGCAGGTTCCTATACGTATATATAAAACACGGTACATTAGTCGATCATGTATGTAAAATTCAAAAATCAAAGGGCGATCTTTTATTACTATACTTACCATTGTTTCCATTACCTTTTTAGAAGTTTCAAGGCCATTGGATTTCTCCTCAATTCCCGCATCTTTAGGACTTACAACACCACTTGTCTGAGTGCCATTTGAGTCACCTGCAATATTGTCAATGGCCATTGGAGTCACCTGCAATATAAATTAAGAAATACAGTCACTCATCAGCTTATGTTCAATGCCTAGTATCATTAGCATCAGTGGTGTTAGCATTAGAAAATGAAATTGTTAACAACATAAAAAATGGCTTACAACTGAGGCTATTGGCGATGGTTCAGTTGGCAGAGTTATATTCATCCCTTTATCATTCAACTGTTGCAGAATTTGAGCAAGCACTATATTTGTGTTTTCCACCTCACCGGATAATTTATTGACCTGCACATCTTTTTCGGTCATCTCGGCGGACAATTTCTTGATCAATTTATCTTTTTCTTCACGCTCGCGTCTCTCATTATCCAGTTGAGTTTGAAGTAAGGCAATTTTTTCATCGGCTTCTTGTTTTCTTTGAGGAAGGCCAAAATACTCTTTGTATGTTACTGCACCTCCCACTCCTCTGGCATAATCGCCCTTTTCCTTACCAAATACAAATGTCATGGCATCAGTGCCATCATCAAAACTCGAGGTTCCTTCCTTGATCTTGTCATCAGCTTCTTTTTGCACAAAAAATATAGGAAATGTTGGGATTAAAAGTCTTCTTGATGCTGTTAGAGTAACTGCTGGTATACAAGCTACTACTGCTAGTACACAGTTAATGTTGCTGCTATATAAGCATAATAATAGAATTAGCAGTCAAACTTACAAGTTCATCTCCCTTTGATTTAATATCATCATTTGGGTATTCGCCGTCTTTGTTTACCCTTCCTTTCACCTACATTACATCACGGGGGGGTTCTTCATCCGCTTCAATCTCTTTATATTGGATCTAATAAACATCAAATGCATACACATGTAAAGTTAAACCAAGATAAATGAAAATATGAGGATGCTTACACATGTACAGTTAAACCAAGATAATCGAAAATATGAGGGTATTAATGCAAATGTGCAAATTGGGCAATGTAAACAGATTCATTTCTCATACTGATCGTCTCTTAATTGGTAAAAAAACATTGTGTAATCTTACCATTTTCTCTTTGACATAAGCATATCCACCTCATCCCATTTTATGCTGATAAATATTTTGGGAACGCGCCATTTTACCTTTCTCAGATTTCTCCTAAAAACACAAAATCATAAGGCGTTTAGATGCGGTAATGCTGCAAACTGAAAATAATAAAATGACACATACACTTAATTAAAGATGACTAATCAAAACCTTGTATGCTTCGGTGGTCGTGTATTTAACATACTCGACCCAGTCTTCTGATTTCATTATTGTATTATACAAGTCCGGGACTTCATTCAGTTTGGAAGGTGTATTTAGGTTGGGCAAAATGTAGTTGAATTTGAGCTTCCTTCTGTAATTCCTTAGCATTTTACCAAGACGAATCATTATCAATTTTCTGTATTTCACGTCAACAACAAAAAATTTCTGAAAAGATTAACACAATTTTGTTAATTAGTTGCACATAATGTAACTGCATACATAAACTTATGTAGTACTGGGTTACAAAATAGTATATATGTACCAAGATTTCATCCCATAGTTTATCTCTTGATTTTTTATTCACCTTCTTCCAGTGTAGAATCTTCACACCTATCTGCTCACGAGCCACATCTCCTAAAAAACTCACAAACACTGCTCTGTTTTCCCCTATTACCCTACCGAATGCATCGAAGGTTACCTTGAGCTTTATTGCACCAGGTTTGTCATGCTTCGCGCGAAACTTTACTAGCCTGGTTGAGCCCCTCTTAGCTAGTATCTCAGGTGTTTGGTTGGTTACAGGCTCATCTATATCTTCTTCATCAGAAGACTTTTCAGATTCATATTCTAAGGCGTTATCATCATGTACAATATGATCAGGAGGAAGCAAAGTATGGTTATTAACAATGGGTTCAGTTTCCATGACTCTTGAGCAACAAAGGGTAAAAGAAAATGATTATGGCTTAGCTTGGAGAGTAATGGTGAGAGAAGATTTGATTTTTGTTTTTTCTTTGCAGTCTTTTTTTTAAGGAGAGAAAAGAGGCTATACACCAAGAATATGAATCGTTGTGATTCAAAAAATTTCGATCCAAAAATTTGCCTCCAAGTTGTAATTTGAAATTAACAATTGAATTATTTGAAAATTTTGCCTTTGAACCTGTTAATTAAAGCATAAACTTGAATAAATCAAAATTTTGGCTCCAAATTTTATAGAGTACTATCTTAATAATCGCAAATAATGTATCATACTGTGCAACCATCACATCAACAGTACAAACTACTACCCATTTAACAAACCAAAATACTTACATAATTACTAGTTATTGTACCCTTACTAATTACATTTACAAAACACAAATTACTAATTACCTTTTTGTTATTTGTATTCATTGTTTGCGTGCTTGTGTTTGCCAGAAGAATGTGTGTGTTGATTAGGGTTTATTGATTTTTGTGTGTGTTTACAAATGACCGGGTAAAGGGATTAATTGCTGGTTGAATATTGAATTTGTGGTTTGGTTTAACTATAGCTGACGTGGCAAGATTTGTAAAAAAAAAAAAAAAAAAGCTAATGGTGATGACGTGGCGGTGAAATCTGGCTATAGCCGGTAAATAGGGATGGCAACGGTTCGGGTTCGGGGCGGGTTTTAGTATACCCATAACCGAACCCGTTTATAATATACCCGTACCCGCCCCATATCCCACCGGATACCCGATTAATATTATCCATCGGTTTTTCGGGTTTCCCCGCGGGTATCAGTTATCCGTAGTTGAATATTATATGGACAAAATTGGCGGTATTAAAATTAAGTCACGCTAAAATCCACCGACAAAACAAAAGAAAATACTCTAACCACTCCCAACAATAACTCAGCTTTAAACTTTAACACACTGCCACGTCAACTTTAACACACTCACCCTTAATTAACTGAGCTTTAGTTATACACAAGATGTTTAACGAATGAGCCGAGATGATATGGTTGTATACGAGATGTTTAACGAATGAGCCGAGATAATATGGTTGTATACAAGATGTTTAACGAATGAGCCGAGATGATATGGTTATACACGAGATGTTTAACGAATGAGCCGAGATGATATGGTTGTATACGAGATGTTTAACGAATGAGCCGAGATGATATGGTTGTATACGAGATGTTTAAAGAATGAGCCGAGATAATATGGTTGTATACGAGATGTTTAACGAATGAGCCGAGATGATATGGTTATACACGAGATGTTTAATGAATGAGCCGAGATGATATGGTTGTATACGAGATGTTTAACGAATGAGCCGAGATGATATGTTTGTACATGATCAACACACCCAACAATAACTCACGCAACCTTTCGACCCTGTTTCATCATTTCTTAAAAGAGTTTAATTTCTAGACCAACCCTGATAGCTGGATGGTCTTGTTTACAAACTCACGCAACCTTTCGACCTCTGGATCATCACGATTATGCATCTGTAGCATAATACGAGTTATCTCACCTAGAAAATTGTTAATCAATTTGAGTTCTTTTTCTTGTTCATTGCGTAATCGGGTGAGGATAGCCTTTTGCACCTCTGCTAGTTAATTTGTTAGCCACAGTGTTTGTGTTAAAATTAGTGATACTTGCGAGAGAGTTTTATAATATAAGAAGTTGTGTGAGAAAACGAAGTGTTGTGAAAGTGGCTTTGATAGTGGAAAGCCGTTAAACTAGCCGTTGGAGGCTATTTTAAAAATCAGATTGAAAGTAAAAGTAACCGTACGAGTATTATTCAAATTCAAACGTAAAGTAACAGTACAACATATTAATAACGAGCGGGATATTTAAAATTTAAAATTTCAAATTCAAATTAAACAAAAGGGCGGGATATATTTAAAATTTATCAATTCAATTCAAATTCAATTCAATTTATAAATTGAAAATAAAAGAACCTGGCTTGGGCGGGATATATTTATATCCATTTCAAATTCAAACTCATCTTAAAAAACGTGTAGATTTCTATCCTATAAGACCCTTTACAACGCATAACGCAGCGTTGCGTTAAAGGGCCAAAATCAGACATTTTATAAAAACTTTAACGTTTTCTAAAGTATCAAATACAAATACATTAAACATGAAATAGAAATACATTAAACATGAAATAGAAATACATTAAATGTCAAATAAAAACTACCTTAACATAAACAACGATTGATTAACATAAAAAACATACGATTAATATAAACAACGAACGATTAATAAAAACTATCATCTGAATCTGGGTAACCATCTTCAGAGGATTCGGAAGGTGTGAAAAAACCAGACTCCCACCTTTGCCTACGTTCTTCATCCTCCCTGGCTTGCCACTCCAAACGATCAGCTTCCTCTTCTCTTTCAAGTGCTTCCATTTCCAGGAGGACTTGCATATCTGCTTCCTCTTGCCTAAGTTGTTCCTCAGTTAACCCAAACGGATTTGGGTCTTGGTTGGGAACCGGTGGATTTTGCAGCGGTTCATTTTCAGGTTGATTATTCACCGGAAAATTTTCCGGTTGGAAAACCGGAAAGATATGCTCGGGTGGAGTATGGAATTTTTCATTTTCGCTAGGTGGGCTTGGAAACTGTTGGCCAAAATCCTTTTGGCGAGGTGGGCTTGGAAATTGTTGGCCAAAATCCTTTTGGCGAGGTGGGCATGGAAATTGTTGCCCGAAATCTTTTCTGGAAGACATCTTGAATTTGAGATGCTTGGATCTTGAGTATTTGAGAAGTTTGGAATGTGTTTCTGTGTGACTTGTGCTTCAGAAGCATTGGTATTTATAGGGTACAAATGCACACGTTTTATTAACGTGACTTTGAATTTTAATTGTTGGGGCTAACCTGCGTTAACGCAGCGTTAATATGTTGTACTTTATCTTACGTTTGAATTTGAATTTGAATTTGAATTTGAATTTTAATTTGTTAAGGCTGAGTTATTGTTGGAAGTGGCCTAAATATACCCATACTTCTCAAACACATCTCACACACAAACACATTCAGACTGCTATAGATATTAAAGCATGTATTTACATTAAACATGTACTAAAAAATATCAATTACCCTAATGAAAAAGTCAATTAGTCATTAAAGTTAGCACACAAATTACATTAAACATCATTAATATAGAAAATATCAATTACCCTAATGAAAAAGTCAATTAGTCAATCCAACACCAAACACACTTCTAGATCAACTACACTAGTCAAATCCAAACCAAACACAAACCAAATCGGATCAATATTATCCATCTGTTTACTTTTGGCGCCTCTCGATGGTCCCTCTTCCCGCCTAAAGTATTGGGAACCGTTCGTATACCTCTCTAGCCTATTTGTACAACTCGACATGGAAAACCATTCATAATCAACCGTACCATATACAACTCCTTTGATATTTTCATTAGAAAATAAATTTCAAATTTCAATGGCTGACTCCTCTTCAACTCCTTCTTCCAACAAAAACAAACGCCCAAGGGATGATTCTCCTCCACCAATGCCTGAAAAATATAAAAAATTTGGCATATCCCAACATATTTGGGAGAAATGTAGTGAAGGCCAGTATGGTGTTGAAAACGCATTGTTAGAAATTCACAACAAGCGTATAAAGATGTATGAAGAAAGGAACAAGAAAGATTTAGAGGTCATTGAGGAGCATCAGAAGAAAATTGAGGAGAGGAACAAAAAAATAGAAGAAGAAAGAGAGAAAATAGTTGATGTTTATAGAAGTATTGAAGCTAGTAAATATGTGTCTTAATGTATCTTTTCTTTATATATTTTGCCTATGTAAATGTAAACTTATTTTGACTTGGTTTAATATATGAATGCAGTTATTATTACAAGTTTATGATATTTGAATGCAGTTATTATTGTTGTACTGCTAGGTAAACAATTGTACTGCTAGCGAAACGTTGTACTGCTGGGTATCCTTTTAGCAGTGGTTGGGAGTGCAGGGTAGTTTGTATCACTTTTTACTTAAAGGGTATAAACCCCCAATTGCTGCACACAATCACATTCACGCACACATTACTCTCTCTCTTCCACTCCCTAATCGAATTTTAATCGTCAAATTGCAAAACCCCCAAATCAAATCATAATGTCGAACCTAACTTTTACCGAACCTCATAATAATGTTGCCTTTTTAGAAAACTCCAATGAGTCTGTAGATTTTACTGAGATCATTGATTTCCTTAATGCAAGCTATATTAAGTTTGCATTAACAGTAAAACCTACTATATATACTTCCAACATTATCCAGTTTTGGTCGTCTGCTAAGGTCAAAACTATTAATGGGGAAGCACAAATCCATGCCCTTGTAGATGGGCAGATGATTATCATTACAGAGGCGTCTATTCGAAGAGATCTTCTCCTAGATGATGCTAACGGAGTTGAGAATCTTCCAAATACTACAATCTTTGAAAAACTTGCACTGATGGGCTATGAGAGATATACAGATGCTTTAAAGTTCCAAAAAGGTAATTTTTCTCCTCAGTGGAAATTCTTAATTCATACTGTCTTAGTGTGTCTAAGTCCAAAGACCACTGCATGGAATGAATTTAGCAGTAATTTAGCTTCTGCTATAATTTGTTTGGCTGAAAATACTCAAAGATTTAATTTCTCAAAATTAATTTTTGATAATATGTTTAAGAACTTGGATAGTTCTTCGGCTAAATATTTTCTATATCCAAGGTTTTTGCAACTCTTTTTGGACAACCAATTTAAAAAAAAAAAAAAAAAAAAAAAAAGTCACAAAAATGTTTCTCCCACTCCCTGCCTTACCAAAAAGGTTTTTGCTAATATGAGGAGGGTTGGAAAAGATTTTTCAGGGAGAGTGACACCTTTGTTTCCAACAATGTTGGCACTAGCCTAAACCCAAATGAGTGAAGGTTCAGCAATCCCAGCTGGTAGCCATCACACACCCACAGAACAACAACAACAGACCTATAAACGTAGGACTAACACCAAGAACACTGAGCTACCTCAGGCTAGTGGTTCTATACCAACTGTTACAGATGAGGATGTCACTGGGGGGGGGGGAGAGTGACATGTTGGCAAGGGCTGCCACTACTGTGTCTAGCTTAGCAGCAGCACAGGACAGTGGTAACATCATTAAGACCCGAACCAAGACAACTTCTAATGAAGAAAGTTCCTCTGGAACTGATTCAGGTGAAGGTCCCAGTCACATGGAAACAATGGGGGGTTCGGATGTTCATCCTAGGGGTGAGACTGAACTTAACTTTTCCAGTGATCCACCTCTCGGGCTAGGTAACACAAGCCGAAGTGGTGAGGATAGTCTGCAACTTTTGAATGAATTGAAGGATACCTGTGCCAAGCTGTCTGCACAAATTGGTGATCTGCGAGCAATAGCTTCTTCCCAAGATGGAGTCATCAAAGCTCAAGGTGGGGAGATAAAGGCTTTGAAGAGAAGGGTTAGGTATTTAGAAGGAGTCAAAGGATCAAGAATTCCCAAACAAAAGGTTAAATCTTCTGAAGCTTCTAAGGATGCTCCCAAACAGGGGGGGAATGAAGGCAAAGTTTCAGGGGAGGATAAAGAGGGTGAAAGTATTGGTGAAGAGAGTGATCCAATGGAATTTCTAGTTGCTGATAACCAAGGGAATGAAGCGGTGATGGATAGGCGTTTGGGCAAGGTTACAACTGTTGATAGTGAGCCAGTTATTCCTGCTATTGATAAGGTTAGTTCTCTATACTGAGACTGAAGTTAGTATTGCTGCTATTGATGTTAGTGCTACTGAGACTAAATTTATTCCTGCTATTGATAAGGTTACTGCTACTCAAGGTGATGATGATATGACTATGGCTCAAATATTAACAAAGATGAGGAGTGCAAAACCTAAGGCAAAAGGAGTTGTCATTAAAGAGCCAGTATCAGTACCAAAAACACCATCAACAACTATTTCACCATCAGAAAAAGGCAAAGGTTTGTTGATTGATGAACCTAAGAAGAAATTTAAGTTTCAGTCACCTAGTCAACAACAACAACAACCAATGATTACAGATGAAGAATTGACAAGACAAGTGGCTGATCTTGATGCTCAAGAAGCTGCTCAGATTCTTTCAGACAAGGAGTATGCAGAAAAATTACAAGCGCAAAAAATGCAGAGTTAATAGCTTCATGGTTTGAGGAAAGGGCTCAGGTTGAAGCTGATTGTGAGCTTGCTAAAATAGTACATAAACAAGAGCAAGATAAGTACTCAGTAGATGAAAAAGCCAGGATGCGGAAAGAAAAATTTGATGCAAAAAAGAAGTTGTATGCAGAACAAAGATATGCAGCTAAGAAGAACAAGCCACCCACTCAAAAACAAAGAAGAGATCTCATGTGCAGGTATTTTTTATTTATTTATTTATTTATTTTTTTGTTGCAAAGGTAAATTTATATTAATATCAACAACACCCAATATGTACATCATAAACATCTACTCATTTGCAGATATTTGAAGAATGTGGCCAGTTGGAAACTAAAGGATTTGAAATTCTTGGATGATAAAAGAATTGAAGAATTGTATGCAATTGCGAAGAGAAACAATGAACTCTTCTTGAATGACAGTTCAAAGAGAGCAGGTGAACAGTTGGAAATAGAAAGCAGTAAAAAGAGAAAACAAGAACAAACTGAGCAAGCTGTTGCTAAAGACCAAATGCAAGCTCACACTGAACTTGCAGTTGACTCTGTAGGAGAAGCCATGGATGCACAACCTTTAACTGTCAAACATCTCATTGTTGATTATAAGTCTGGATCTCATGGGGAAACAATTTATTACGATATTAAGAGGCATGATGGTTCTTCTAGAATGTTTGTAAGCTTTCTTCACATGGTTCATGATTTTGATAGACGAGATATGATAGCTCTATGGAAATTACTCAAACAAAGATTTGGTAATAAGACACCAGAACAAGCTTATGATAGAGAAGTCTGGAATTATTTGAAGGTAATGTTTGAACCAAATCATGAAGATGAATGTTGGAGAAGACTAACGCACAATACTATTAAAAAATGGAAAATTTTTCAACAATGTGGAGTACATGCTTTAACTGTGAATGAGTTGGTGATCTACATGCTTGTAGAAAAGGATTACCCTTTAAAGTTTTACAAAGACATTCTACATCAGATGTTGCGTGGGAAGAAAATACTCAAGCTTCAGCTTAATTATGATGACATGGCATATGAACTGCTCAAGAAGATGGAAGAGTATCTAGGGCCCAAGGACAAGAAATAGAATGTATAGTTATTACTACTAGAATGTATAGTTTGACTTAAATATGTATAGTTATTACTGCTTATGAGATAAATATGTGTAGTTATTACTGCTAGAATGTATAGTTATTACTGCTAGAATGTATAGTCTGACAAAATATGCTTACATAAATGCTTACAATGGAGCCAAAACATTGATATTTTTAAATTTTTGACTATTGCATAAGTTATCAGAAATGTGTGACCATATGTATCGAATTGTGACTACACTTAAATAATGTGTGACAAAATTTGACTATTGCCTATAGTCACATGATTGTGCTACAATTAAATGTGACCATACACATTAGAAATTGGCAGGCAAACACACACTTAACTTTAGACACACATATTAACTTACGTGACTATTTGTATCGAATTTTGGTCACACTTAATCATGTATGCCTATGGTTTAGTGTGACCATATATGACATTTGGTCACACATCTCAAGTGTGTGACATATATTTGTCACTTTTAAATGCATATCGTGACTATGCTTCAAACTTACTTTTCAGTTGTCACACATTTCAAATTCATATGTGGCTAAATTTTCAACAAAAACTAGCAGTCACGCTTAAAGAATGTGTGACAAACTTGAGCATATGATTTAGCCACATACACAATTACTTCATGTGACCATATATGGATTTTGGTCACACTTTTCAATTGCGTGACATATATTTGTCACATATGTATATATATAGTGTGACTAATGTTTCAACCTTATTTGTATCCGTCACACGTCCCAAATTATAAGTGACTAAAAAATCAAAAATTTTTTTACCAGATACGTATAGTCACGAAAATATTCAAATGTGTGGCTGTAGCCTCGGATGTAATTCCGAAATGGTTACACAAGTTGGATCAAGTGTGGCTGTTTATTTTATTCTGGTACATTTAGTGACATAAAAAGGCGACTGTGTGGCTGTTCGAAAAACAGCATGTGTGACTAAATCCCATTTTTGTACTAGTGAATTCAAACTTTTCAAGTGCAAAAGTAAATGAAAACACTGAATGTTTTAAATGTGGCAAAAGAGGTCACTTTGCAAAAGATTGTTTCTCTAAAACAATCTTAGAACCCTCTTATAAATTCTCAGGAAATAGTTCTTCCTCAGGATTTAGCAAGTTTCAACCAAAAATGCTACAGTTTACTCAAAACTTTCAAAACAAAACTGAACAAAAAGTTCAAAAAGATTTTGAAGCTAAGTAAAGAAAAGCTAAAGCCAAACTTGCACTCCTTGAGGCAGCTCCTTCCACTCCTCAGGAAACACAAGCCACCAAAACTTTTTAGGCCAAAAACAAAGGGCTACTTGCAGAGAATTTTGATTGGGATGAGGAAGATGTCTCCTCAGATGATGATGAAGTAAGAGTTAGTGCACTGATGGCACTTTCTGAAGATGAAAAGCTGGCTGTTGGAAAAAGTCATGCAAGAAATGGTGAATGGGTCAACATCACTATGAGAAAGGTAAACATTCTACTTTCTATGGATGATGATTCTGATTGCAATCTTATTTGAGCTGTATTAATGTAGATCTTAAGTTTGTTGAAGAGCTAAGATTAAATTTGTTTTCTAAGTATAATAAACTTGCTTTAGAATTAAGCAAGTGTAGAGATGAGCTTCTTGCATTAAAACAATCAAAACTTGAAGCTCTCACACTTCAAATTCAAAACACTGAACTTGTAAAACAAAATTATGCTCTTCAAGAAGAACTTAAGAAAGAAAGACTCACTATTGAGAATTGGACAACTAAAAATCCTAGAGTTTTTGAGGCTGTCCACAATCTTACCCCTAGTACCAAGAAAAGAATACTAGGAGAATATCAACTCAATGAGTCCTCAAATGAGAATAAGAGTGAAAATGTCTTTCTCCTGCTGGCATTACCTTTGATCAAGAATTAAAACCAAGATCCAGTGACTACGTTGAAAGAGTCAACCCTAATAGTAAGTTGCCTAATTTCAACACTGGAAAAATCTTGCAACCTCAAAGTCAGGCTATCAAGGATATGCTTGGACTCACTGATGAAAACAGTCACACTGAGTCTGTCAATGAGTCTGAATCAAAATCACAAACACCCTTAATACCATTAAAGACACTTCAAGGTGCCTCACCTAGTTAAGACCTCACACCCCTTGTCTACTGTAACACCCCCAAAATATCGCATCGGAACGATAGCGTCAATGGGGTGCTACTTCTCAATATAAAGCACAAGGTATAGAAAATAACCTCTAAATGAGACATTTTGAAAAGTTACCATTCAAATTATTTAAATCAGAGTTATTACATGAGGTCCCAAAGTATAATAATACATAAGAGTTTTCAAAATAGATTGAATGGTAAAGGATAAAAGCATAGACTCCAAAGCATGCAAATGACTCTATGATCCATGCATCCGCTACCGCCTTTCTACCCTGAGATAAACATGCTAAAAATGTCAACACAAAGGTTGGTGAGTTCATAGAGTTTATAGAAAATAAATTGAAATGGTTTCAAAGAATGTTTTCACAGCAAAGGTACTGTAAATCCACTCAGTTGCAAACCCTGCCCATACAAAATTTGCAACCTGTGTGTTCACAACCCACTGCTAAAATATATGTAAGAACTTAAAGTAAAGCATAACAGCAAACCGAACCTCATGACTAGAATAAATAAGTATCATAAGTAAACTGGATTATATTCACCCAAGGTCGCGAAAAGTGTTGGACACAAGGGTGGGGGTGTCAACCCGATAGTACTATCAATACCTCTCCATCGGCTCCATTCAGGAGTTAAACATTTGCTAAGAATAAAGTGTAGAATAAGTGTAACACATTAAGGCACATATCGTAACTATATTTCATATCCAAAAGTATCATAAGTAAAGCGTAGCATAAGAGTATAAATATTTTGAGTATAAAACAAGTAGTTGAGCATGTATCTCCCCCAAAGAGTTTATAAAGAAATTAAAAGAGTGAAAGTGGGGCTATGACTCACCTTAGATAGGAAATCTGATTGATGTCAAAAGTTAACTCAAAATGAAAAGGTAAATGGCTCCGACACGCGACAAGCTTAGAACTTGATTAAAGCAGGTTTTTGACAAAAGAGACTTTGAGAGAGAACCGAGCTCCTCCCTCCTCCTAGGCTCTAGTGTACTCTTCCTTTGCTATCTTTTAGACTTCAAGATCAGTATATAAGTGTATCATAGAGTGTGGTGTGTTCGAATGGGTTATGAGGTAAAATGGAAATGTTAGTCGATTTATATAGGGGAGGAAGAATTTGTGGTTGCTTGAATGATCTAGTCACCTTGTTATGTGAATGAGGAACAAGATGATGTGTTCCTCTTGAAGTTTGCAAAGTTCATGTGGTTTTGATGAAGATGTCGTGTGTGGTTAAAGGCTAGCCATGGATTTTACCTATAATCTTTGACCATTGTAGAACTTTAAGGAACAAGGTGATGCATAGATAAAATGTGGATAGTTAGGATTTAGTGGTATAGGATTTTAGTTAGAATTTAGTTAGGATTGGTTTAGTTTAGGTTTAGTTTTGTTCGAACTAGAAAAACAAAAAGGGAATCGAATTGGGCTTTAGATGTTTGTACCATAGGCTTTGGTGAGTTGTACATGAAGTTTAGGTGATGTAGTAACTTAGTTTAGGGCTTGGTTTGAGTAGTGATTGGTTTAAAATAAACTAGGGCTCGTTTGTTTACTTTTTGTGTCGAATTGGGTATAAAAAGAAAAGGAATCATATTGTGCTTGAAGGGGTTGTACCATAGGCTAGTTAGGGTTGTAATAGGTTTTAAGAAATATAGAAAATATATTTTTAATATGGGATAATTACTAAAATAGCCCGATTGCCCAAGTGCTAAGAGTATCCGGCCCGCTCACAGAAAATTCCCCCCTTAGCCCAGGGCAACTGATCCGACGGACCACAGGACGCCACGTCACCGACCAGAGTACCTCAACAACTGTTGCTACGATGTATAAGGGA